>JAAEAF010013813.1:0-21063 GCA_011037195.1 Triatoma infestans | reverse complement strand
AACGAATCGCTGACCATCCATGAATTAGAACATGCACTAAACAAATACAAAGACACTGCTCCAGGGATTGATGGTATCCCATATGCTATGCTAAGAAATCTGAACTCAGCTGGGAAGCTTGCTCTTCTCCAGTTGTATAACAGCATATGGGAGACGGGTCAATACCCTGATGGTTGGCGGGAAGCAGTCATTATACCGATCCCTAAAGAAGGAAAAGACCCTAGTGACCCCTCTAGTTACAGGCCTATTTCGTTGACCACCTGCTTGAGTAAGGTCCTCGAATCTATGATTAATTATAGATTGGTATATGTTTTGGAAACGAGAGGACTTTACAGCCAGCATCAAGCGGGATTTCGCAGATATCGTTCCACGTTGGATCAAATGAGCCAACTCGAGGTCTATGTGCAAAATGCATTTATGCGGAGGGAGCATGTGCTGGCCGTGTTCTTTGACCTTGAGAAGGCCTATGATACCACGTGGAGATATGCGATTCTGCGAAAGTGTCACGAATGGGGACTGAGAGGGAAGCTACCGAGGTTCCTCCGTGGCTTTCTAGAGTCGCGAAGGTTCCGGGTGCGACTGGGGTCGGTCCTTTCGGACCCTCATTCTCTTGAGAACGGAATACCTCAGGGGTCGGTATTAAGTGTTACACTATTTACGATGGCGGTTAATTGTCTTGCCGAAGTTGTAGGAGACCCATCCAAATATCTTTATATGTTGATGACCTCGCTATTTATTTATCAGGGAATGATCTTAGCGAGGTGAATGAAACCCTACAACAGGCAATAGACAGAGTGGCTAATGAGGCTTCTAGGAACGGGTTTAAACTTCTCTAATACTAAGACGGTGTGTCTACATTTTTGCCGCTTAAGGCACGAGCATAGTCCCCCTACTTTATTTTGGACAGCACGCCGATTCAATATAAAGAAAGCACCCGTTTCCTAGGCCTTATATTCGATACTAAGTTAACGTGGCAGGATCATATAGACTATACATGTAAGAAAGCAAGGAGAACCCTCGATATTTTGAAATTTCTTGGCAGCTATAACTGGGGTACGGAGCGGGAAATCCTAAAACGTATTTTATTGCGCTTACCCGCTCCAAATTAGAATATGGAGCGCCAGTGTATAGCTCAGCGCGCAAATCACGCCTGAAGTTATTAGATAGAATTTATAATGAAGGAATTAGGTTGTTTACAGGCGCCTTCCGGACCAGTCCTTTAGAAAGCCTATATGTAGAGTCAGGAATGCTACCACCTCAACTTAGGAGGGAACAGCTTACCCTGACCTACATTGCCGGAATATGGGGAAAGCGGTTTCATCCGTTATTCCATACCATATTCGAGGGCCCATTTATCAAGAGTACCGTCAACAACATTCACGGACAAGACCTCTCGTCGTGCTAGAGCTCTTAGCCCGGAGGGTGTAGACTTTGGCCCAGTGGAGGGTTGGCGCTTTGCGCACCTTCCTCCATGGCTACTACTTCTGCAAGCGTCCGTAGGGCCTTGCCTAAAATTAATTAGATATAAAAATTACACTACAAACACTAATATTGACGGACTCATTAAGTGCATTACAGGCTCTCCGGGATAAATTCTCGATGGACCCGATGGTTCTAAATATTTACAACTTAATGCAGCAATTAAGCGCACGGGGCCAAGGGGTGAAGTTCGCCTGGGTGCCGGGCCACATTGATGTGTCCGGTAACGAACGGGTGGACGAGGCAGCCAAACGAGCTGCCTCTACACAAACAAATGATGTCACCCCTGCACGGCCCGCTGACTTGCAGGTTTATATGAAATACATTATCAATAGAAAACGGCAAACCGAAAAATTAAAAGATATTAAACCACGTTTAAGAAATGTCATATCGAGAACTACCCGTGGCACGAATCAGTGATTTTGACAAGGCTAAGGATAGGTCATACACGTGTGACCCACGGGCATCTTCTTAAGAGAAAAGACCGAGGTGCTCTCGTTGCCGAGAAAGGCTGACGGAAGCGCACGTGTTGGAAGAGTGTCAGGCACTGTACAGTCAGAGAGAAAGAGCAGGCCTGCCACATGATATGCGCGTTGTATTACAAGAGGGTTCTCATTAAACAGGGAGGCTAATCGATTATTTGAAAGATATAAATCTATACAACAAAATTTAGGATTAGTAGTTAGGTTAGGCAAACCTGGGTGAAGGAATATTGAGTACTTCACCTATTAGGTTAGTTATTTTAAAGGGAAAAGAAATATCGAGTACTTTCCCCTTCGTGTGTATGTTTATTATGAATGTATTTATTAGCGTGGATGTATTATTAGCGAGAAAGTATTTATTAGCGTGAACTTTCTTTATAGCGTGAATGTATTTATTAGCGAGAATGTATTTATCGGCGAGAATGTATTTATTAGCGAGAATATGTTTATAAGCGATAACGGTTTTATTGTGTGAATGTATTTATTGGAGAGATGTATTTGTAAGCGAGAATGCTGGTATAAATGGCTAGGTTAGTATTTTATCTTCCATTTTGGGGTTGAAAGAAAGTATATAAAAGTATTTCAACCCCCTAGGTATAGCTTCCTCAAATAAAATTTATACGATTAAAATATCTAAAACTTACAATATAAAATGGAAGAATCATGCTTTTCGTTTTTGCTTGGGTTTGTTAAAATAAGTTGTCCAGAAGTTAAGGGATGACCAGTAATAACCCGCCCTGCCCGTCGACCAGACTGATGAAATAAGTGGGGAAGTGGGGGAAGAATCAACCACCATGGTTCCACCCCGCTCTGCCAGGCAAGTGTCGTGTATGGACGCCAATTAAGGTATTGGTGCCATCCCAGCTCGAGTGGCAAAAGAAGAGGAAGATACTTAAAGCTAACGGCCATAAGTCGTCAGTGCGCCCCCAAAAAAAATAATAATAATAATTATGTCTATTAATAAATTCTTGTACAATCAGAAGAAAATAAATTTCAAATACAAACAAAATAGGCTTGGACTAAGTCCGTCTGCCGAGTAATTGTTTAATTAAACGAAAAATAAAAGTCCCTTTACATATACTAAAGTAATAAAAAATAATAATAATAATTAGAAATATACTACATTTTGTTGCTATTAACTCGAAATTAATACTTAAATTCCACCACCAATTAATTCCTTTCCATACTTTAGTGCTTCTACAGTGTAATTATACATAGATATTATCACCATTGAGATACAGTCCAGGAAGCGAGCCCATCCAACACATGCACTTTAAACCAGGTCCGCCGAATACATCGTAAAACCGGACAAATAGCAATAAAATGGTACACATCTTCAATAGCCGACAGATTACAAAGCGAACTCCTATGTTGATCAGCTGACCTGATTACTGAATAATTCAGAGATAACATCTCCCCTCTAATCTTCATTATAAGAGACATGAACTTCAATTTGTTTTCATCATTAACATTACTATTATCTTTATCTTGTAGATTTAATACTTTACAGGTTTTATAAAATTTTGTCTCAGCTCTCTTACCTGTTAATTTATTATGAAAATCTGTTTTCATTAAATTTAACAACGTATGTACAGAGTCATGATGTAGATAAATATTTTTAACCTTAAATTGTATTTATTACACAATTCCGTCATCTCTTTAAACCAAAATATATTATTGTTTATCACATATTCAACAGACGCTATTTAAGGCAAGGGGATGAATTTAATGTTTTTTATTGACAAAGTGAACATGCAGGCGTAATTATAATAAAAAAGAGGAGATCTGTCAGTCTCCAAATATAGAAAACAGTCTGGGCAATGCTTGGGTAAAGTGAACAATCTTTCTAAAAAATATTTTTGCACATTTTCTACTACATTATAATAAGTTATAAAACCCCCGACTTGTGCGGAATAGCAGATAACAGCTCGGCTAACCGAATCGAACAGCTCGTACTTTCCGGACAAAGGTGTACAATCATTCTCAATAAAACCAATGTTGAAGTATACCGAATTGGATATTGGACTTGGATATTGATTCCAAGTTGAAGTATACCGAATTTAGCAGTTGTTGACTTCTCCTGAAAATGTTTTACAAATATGCGTGGTGTTAATATGATTCCAGATATTGTAATATGGTTCCAGCGACACTGTATCTATTACTTCTCCATTGTACCACCATCGCACTCTATGCACCCCTCTTCCTCCCTTTTCAAAAATCATGATCTTCGATTTTTCCAAATTCACGGTCAAATTCCACATACTACAATACCAATACAATCTATAAATCATGTTTTGTAACATTCGTATATCCGTGGCAATCAGTACTATGTCATCAGCGTATAGGAAAACATCTTACATTTAAATCTTCTATCCGTATCCATAGTCATTTAGGTCATTTATAAATAAGGAGAACTACATTGGCGACAACAAGCAGCTTAACTCTAGACTTTGTTTCAAAAAATTCTGTCACACCATTTTGCATCCAAACAGCAGCCTCAGTTTTACTATAGTACTTTTCTATTATCTCAATAAATATGGTGGAAACACCCATTGTAAACAATTTATAAAAAATCGCCTCTCTCATTGGAGAGTCAAAGGCTGAACGAAAATCAATAAAAAACAATACATTTTACTTCTTTTCCTTATAGTTTTAATTTCGATAATATTCAATAAATTAAAGATATTATCGTTTTTAGAATAACCTTCCTAAATCCAGACTGATATTCCTTTGATTTATTGTTCTCTTCCAACCAGTTACTCAACGTAACTAGCAAAAGACCAGTGAATAATTTACAAATTGTATCTGCAAAAGCTATTATACAGCTGGTATTACATATATATTAGGGGCCAGCAAAGTGGACCGGGTACAGGTGGTTATATATTAGGGGCCAGCAAAGTGGACCGGGTACAGCTGGTATTATATATATATTAGGGGCCAGCAAAGTGCACCGGGTTCAGCTAGTATTATATATATATTATCGTTTCACCCACACATTTATAAAGGAATAGGAGAAAATGAAACTATACTTTACACCTAAATAAATAAACAGGTAAAAAAAATTAATATTGCGTGTTATCTAGATAGAGATATGTGTAGACATATCTTTTATACATCTACAAAGAAGTAAATAATCTTTTAGCTCCCATACAGAGAACGATGATACTATTATTCTTCTAAATCTACGTCATAAGTAAAGATTTCACTTTCTAGCTATTAGAAAAACTGCAAACAATAATCAAATATTTTAAACAAGCAAAACATTGTCAAAGAAAAAACTTTAAAAGCGGTCAAAAAAATTAATTAATACAAGATTTTAAAAATTAAAATTATCTTAAAAAAAAATTAACAACGGCCAAACATTGACTATTGTTTATATTGACTTTATATTGATAGTTTACTTTTTTACTTTTACGACTTTTTTAAAACTTGGAAATTGCACAGATAAAAACTAGATCACTTTTAGTTGAAATACTTTAGCAATTTAAGAAAAATTTATTTACAGAGATTTTAGTGACCTGTAAATTAGATTTAAATTTAAACTGCCGCTATAAACTTGATTAGTTGGGTCAGAGGGCGCTGTGACACAGTCACGTATTGTTATAATATACGATCTTTTTATTCGGCTAAATACATTAAACCCATTATATTCATTAAGAAACTGCAATTGTAAAGATAAATCAATTAAATGTATTAATTGCGTTAAGAGAAAGTCTGTAGCCTTATTTTGTTGATACATTTTGCTGATGTAATTTGAAGGATTGCGATGTGGCTAATTTTCATAAAATGTTTGGCAAAGCAATGCCTAATTTCAAATCTATTTTATTATACCATGGCAAGCAACCATGTGTGTATTATACCATTAAACCATGTGCTCATTTCTAGTAGCTGATTTCCATAAAGTAACGGATTTTCAGGAATGCTGTAGAAGGTTAAGACATGGATGGGCGAGTATCTGTTCGAAGGGTATTCGTAACATAGAGATTTAGCTACTTCCAGCACGATTAAATCTTTATGAATGGAAAGGTTTGTTACCTGGAAAGGAATATTTACACGGTGTGTGCAATGGAGATTAAAAAAAATCACTACTGTCTCAACTTGATGGGTTTCAACATATTGTTGAGATTAGGAATTGAGAGTAATTAAAATAATGTCAGCTCATATTCTCGTCGTATGTCTAGAAGTTCCAGAGAAGCGGTAAGTACTAGCCCAAACTTTCATCTCTTCTCTAAAACGAGACAAGACTAAAACGAAACCTAAGACTATTTTTAGTCGAGTTATTAAAGTTTGAAATTGAACTTTGAAATGAGCATTGACAGAAACTGCCGGGGCGCGATTGTCTCCCCACTCCCGGTATCAATTTTAAAGACGTTTTCTTGTCAAATGCTGTAATATAACTAACAAAACAGAACCACATGTAATGTGTAATTTTACATATAATATAGTAATTTGTCCAAATGTGTGAAAATAGCCAAAATTATCAAAGGCTAACCTACATTAGGTATATAATAACCCTATTAGCTACATACCTTTGCATTTGAAGATAAAGACAATTAAATTCAATTCATTTATTTCCCATGGGGACCAACCCCATACAAATGAGTATGGTTCTTTTAGAATTCAAAATTGTACAAACATTCTTCTAAACAGAGACTTACAATAAATTAAGAAAAAAGGAAAAGAGAATATAATTAACATGAATCAGTAACTGCAGTATCTATTGCACGTAGTGTGAATAAATAAACGTATACTAGCTTGAGGTATGTTTAATTACTATTCTACGAGAAACTGTTTCAGACATAAAATTTTTCTACACAGTTGAAGAGCATTTTGATTTCTTGTTCTCTGTGTAAGGGTTCAGTAAAATATATGGCCGATTTTCTGTTAAATTGTCTCAGAGAGCTGTCTTATGGGAGTGTAAAAACGGCTTTCAACTAATATATGTTTAATGTCTTCTAAAACAATTAATGAGCACAATTTACTGTTAATTGAGGGATTAAGATTATACCTAGAGGCTTTATTGGATATTGTGACATTGTATTTTCCAGATGTTCTCATCTGTGAAAAAATCTGTGAAGTTTATTATAATACGTATTAAAATTAGAATTGGACAAGCGTTGAATGTCTAGATTACGGAGGTGTTCACTATATGCTTTTAAGATTATAGGGACTTTCTTCTTAAAAGAGTGACTGTTAGTGCTATGAACTATTTCTAAGTAGTTAATTGGAGATAGAAATTTTTTGAATTGAGCACCCAGTTAAATTTTGTGTGAGGATCACTAATACCAAGTGATTCATTGAAACATACTTTTGTGTATCTCTTGCTATCCATCTCTAGAATATGGACCAGCCAGTTCAAAGTCAATTTCAAGATTGTGTAGCTAATATGTAACTGACCAGTTTCCACACGGATTATATAATTTGGGATATTTTTAGCAAGCTGCAGATTTCTCTTGCAAAAATAAAGGGATGCCTTTTCTAGATAATCTGCATATCTAATTCCCCAAACTTGTACTCCATACAAGATTACACTCATAACCAAAGCTTCGTTAAGCTTTACTTTAGATTGCCATGATGATGATCTAGATCTAGAACAAAGAGCCAATGTACTACCAGCTGCCATATGTGCCTTGGAGCTGACCAGCTACTTTGGCAAATAAACCAGAGCTGGAAAAGAAAACGCAAGATAATTAAATTCTTTAACCTGTTCCAGCTCTCCACTTATTAAGTTATTTTGGGCCAGCCTTTATAAAATTTAACAATTTCATTTTTACTGATATTCATATTTTGCGCGTACTTATCAGAAAGTTCCTTCAATATTGACAATTTATGTTGAATATCCCGATAACAGTCACTAAAAATAATTAGTTCATAGGCGTAGCGTAAAAGTAATATATCACAATCCGAGGACATCCTGATTCCAAACTGGCCATTCGGCTGAAAAATTGTTCTATCTTATTCAAATATAAGCTGAATAGCACCGGGCTGATGGGGTCATCTTGATGTATGCCCTCGGTGATATCAAAACACTTTGTGAACCGATAACCGCTTTTTATCTTTTCTTATATATTTCTTAATAATATCAGTATTTTAGAACTTACTCCTAGTTCATATAATTTTTGCCTTAGTTTAATATGTAAGTAAGTAATAATAATTCTTATTTCAAGGGGTAGCCAAAATTATGGCGAGGGCGGCTCTGAGAGAATGGACTCGGAGGGAGCATAACCGATACTGGAGGCTGAGTACTGGGGCAAAACACGGCAAAATGGTTATGCCAGAGCTGTGTAGAAGAAAGACCAGATACATCCTGGGTCTAAGCAGGTATCAGATTTCTTTGTTAGCGGGCCTGTTTACTGGGCATGGCAGGTCCAAAAAACATCTGCACAAGGTAGGGTTGGTGGATGTAGAGCCCTTGTGCAGATGGTGTCAGGAGGAGAAGGAGACGGCCTCTCACCTGTTGTTTGATTGCGTTGCAATCGACAGACTGAGGTACGAGATCTTCGGCACGTTGAGACCGGAGGAAATCGTGCTCCAGGAGGGACTGGTGGGGAAGGTTTTGGACCTCATGAAGAGGGGGGCTTCCACTACTAGGTTTGAGGGGTTGGCACAATAAGCCTCAATGGGAGGCTTCAGTGCCTGGGTTTTAGTCCCCCCCCTGCATCATTCTAATCTTCTAATCTAAGTATAATTCTTTATTCAAAATTATATACAAATATAATACACTTATTTACATAGCATTGCCAGTATACAGTATTACCTCTAGCAGAATTTGTAAAATATAATGATTTGTTGAAATTTGGGAAAAGATGTAAAAAACCCTAGCATTTATATACATAATGTTTAAATTAAGGAGTGTTTAATCCTCCTATGCCTGTAGTCACTGCCCAAGTCATAGACCCCTGTCTGTCTGCACAGGTTATTGTGACTTGCTTCACACCTGCTACAGAATTTTATAGCGACCTTTCTAATTTTTGTTCAATATAGTCCATTTTTGCGTTCAGGTGGAGATCTGTAATACGGGTTTAGCGAGGGGAGGATGTCACCAACTTTAGGAACTTGTTTTGTATTATTTGTAGCGAGGCGATGTTGGATCTACAGGTCAAGCTCCAAGAAGCGCAAGCATATAGTAGCATAGGTCTTACTACCACTTTGTAGAGGAGAAGCTTATTCTCTGGCGAAAGTTTAGAATCCCGACAGAGCATTGGGAATAACATACGGATAGCTGTTTTGCCCGTGTTGACTCTTTCCTTTATGTGTGAGGCAAATTTCAGCTTCCTGTCAAGTATTTCTCCAAGGTACTTATTATAGACCAAGTTTAGTATTACAGACCAAGGCAGAGTCTGCCCCCTAAAGCTAACATGTCAATACAACACAGGCCTGCGTTTTGAAAAAAGAATATCCGTAGTTTTCTCGGGATTTTTTTAATTTTCCACTTATTGCAATATCTTTCAATGACTAATATTGCATTAGAAAGTCTATTTACTATGGTATCTAGTCGCCAGGATGAAGCAGAGATAGCGATATCATCTGCGTACAGGGCCTTTTTGACATCCTTAGGTACTGGTAGCGAATTAAAATAAATAAAAAAAGTACCGGTCTTAGCATTGATCCCTGAGGAACTGCAGCAGATGCCTAACAGGGCTGGGACAAAGATAAATGAAAATTTACATGAAATTTTCTATTGTTTAAATAAGAGTGAACGATTTTAGTGATATAGGGAGGAAAGCTATATTCAATCATCTTGCATATTATACCAATGTGCCAGACAATGTCAAACGCCCTTCGAATGCCCATCAAAATCATTCCAGTATGTTTACGCACATTAAACCACCATATCATCAACAATTCGGCTAATTGGGCAGTCGTGGAGAGTCCAGGCCTAAACCCAAATTGCTCCTCTTTAATGATATGACTGACCTCCAAGTGGTGATTGACCCTGACTAGCAGAATTCTTTCAAAAATTTTGCCGATCGCGCTAAGGAGACTAATTGGCCTATAACTGTTGGGGTCACTGGGAGTTTTGGAAGGCTTTAAGATGAAAATAATTTTTGAAGTTTTCCAGAGGGAAGAGAAGTAACCCAAAGTGAGAAATGAACAGATTGGTTAAGAATACTACGGCTTTGCGGGAGATGTTTTTTAACAATATGTTATGGATATTGTCAAGCCCAGGTGATTTTTTTTTTTCTTGATTTAGTAATATGCATAATTTCTTTAGGGGAAGTGAGGTTACAGTCAGAAGATAGGTAATGACAGTTCCTGAGGAAAAGAGTTACTTGCCTTTATATTTTTCTTTGATGAGAGGGGAAACCCATGTCATCATTTTGTTTGTGAACTTGTTCCAAGAAATTGGCTATAAGGTTCGATTTGTCCTTATCGGAATAGGCCTGAAAATTATTATGAATTTGTGATGGATGCAAGAAACTTGAAATAATATAAAATTTTAAATAAATCTAAATTATCAAAATATGATGCAAAAGGGCCAGCCAGGTATAAAGACAGTTACTCGTACGGTTCAAGAACAATTATGGCATTGTACTGTACTACCCCTTCTTCTCACAGGGGAGGAATTGAAACAAAGATAAGAAGAGATATTTTAAGACAGACTCGTTCTAGCTTCCAAAGTGAAAACATCAGAGCCAGTATCAAGTTTAAAGAATTTATTCCAATTAAATTATAAGAATATTGTTGTTAACATAATTTCTCTTAGAGAATATATGTTTAAACTACCAGTGTGTTCTTAATTATCTGCATTCTATCCTCAGCAAACATCCAAAGCCCTTTTCACTAAAACGCTACGCCACAAGCTACCTATACACACAATCATCACCATTACATTACATTGGTGCCAGCTGTTTGGGATATTTTCAACGAGAATCCACAATTTACAAGTACGTAAAAATTTTAATTTCATAATTAAACAAATTATCCATCAGATAATTTGATTGTTTTTTAATTATTTTTTCAGCGGAAATATCTTCAATATTTCCCATTATTGAATTTTCTAGTGAATTTCATTTTTAAAGTTTTGTAATTGTACCACTTGTACCTCAATCCCTTTCGAATTTTGAATTTATGAGTGTACTTAATAGATCCCAAATTATAAAGATATTACTCGATAATAACCTTTCTGTTGGAGGCAATTTACTCCAATTACGTAGACGTCTTGAAAAATATAATCTTTCCCCAAGCAATTCGTTCACTGACAAAATGTATAAGATTAATGGACAAGACATGGGCATCGACGCTGCTGTAGAGTATTTGCTTGCTCAGCAACAATTAGCAAATCCTCCCACCCCCAGCAATCAACCAGCTAGTTCTTTAAGAAATTTGCAATTGATAAACAGCTTACCTACCTTCGATGGCGAAAATTCAGCCAAGGTAACAGATTTTCTAGACCAAATTAGCCATTGTGCTAGCCTTTCTGGCTGGGACGACGCTGCTAAATTAGAAATATTAGCACTAAGGCTCTCAGGTTCTGCAAAGATATTTTACGACACCCAGAAAGCGGAATTACAACGCCAGGGTACAAATATAACGTATCCTCTAATTTCTGAGCGACTTCTAGCCCGATTTCGTAAGGAGAAAACACCCCTAGTCCTCTTACAACAGATGACTAATATTCAGTCCTTGCCCACTGAGTCTCCTGAAACATTCGCGGATAGGATTAGACATATCCAATCCGCCATTCATTTAAAAGCTCAAGCCAACCCACTCGAGGCCTTACAAACAATTTTAGATAAACTGGCCACTGATGCGTTCCTGAAATCACTTCCTCAACCGCTTTGTAATGAGGTACGAACGAAGCTACCTCAAAAATTAGATGAAGCACTTTCCTATGCCAATGCCCTAAAAGAAGTTCAGGCTTCTGAATCAAACCCCACAGTTTTCGCTGTTACTGCGAAAAATTCCAATTCTCGTACACCCCCATCTCCTTGTCGTTACTGTGGACAAATGCATTTCCACAGAGAATGCCCGCATCGTAATAAAAATCAAAAGCCACAATTAAAACCAACTACCACTTGTAGAGTATTTAATGTAATAAAGAACAGACCTTGCCGCCATTGTTCCGGTCCACATTTTGACGTGGACTGCACCAACAAATACAGACCAAAACCTCGTACTAACTTTGGCAAAATGCCTAAGAAATTTAATATTCCTCAAAACCTTAATCACAGAGCAAATAGTAATAATCGCTATAATAATAATAATAATCAATATTATAGTAATAATCATAGTCCTCGAATTAATTCAAACAATTCGCGATTTAACCCTTATTCAGATAGACCCCAGTATAGTCATAATAATAATGGTTACGAAACTAGCAATCACCTCCAAAATAGGCCCACTTGCCAATATTGTTCAACATTTGGACATACGGCTCGTAATTGTTTCCAAATACAGCCCAAAACGAGTTAGCCCTCAGTCGCTTTCTCGAAAACCTGATATTATGACCACGGCAATCATACCTGCTTTCATCAGTCCTGTCAAACTGGGTAATATACCTAACTATGGCATCACGTCCCTTCATTTGCATGCGGACAATGACAAAAATTCCTAATTTTCTGGCGAATCATAGTTTCGCAATTAAAGGGCAATTTCCAATTAATACTTGTAGAAACGTTCTTACAGGACAATCATTAATTTGCGCGCGTATCTAACACTTAAATTCAACATTCAATTTTTCAAATAGTACTCAAACGCACCAATTTAGTACTAATCGCTAAGTTCACTAAAATCCCTAGTAACTAGCCACAAAATTTCTGTGCCACCTCGCGCACACAATACATAACACTTGAAATAACATACTTGACATAATCTCTTGAAATAATTCTCAATATATCACACTTCTTAACTTTACATAGTACACCACATGTAAATGTTATATGTAAGAATTTTGTCTTAAGAACAAAAATGTCTAAAGTGTATTGATATATTTTTTTTTACTTTAGTTGTTGCAATAATCGATATATTATTTTTGTTTTAGCACTGAGAACGATTTATAAATTTATTCGTCCTTTAATATTTGTAATTATTGCATTGTATATTTTAAATAATAATTTTAATTTCTTTTATGTTGCAGAAATCAAGATGACCACGTGAATTTTGTTTAATATTTTTATATATTAATATTGATGTTTTTTTATAGTATTGACTAATTAAATAATTTTTTTTCAGTTCGCCTTAAAAGGAAATTAAATAATTTGTATTATACTTGTACTTGTGTGTCATTTGTATTTTAATGTTATATTTTTATAATACTTAATTGTTTTCTTGTATTGTTCAAGGTTATATCACCTCATCTAGAAAACGCAAAACAGTTGAAAGAACTCATAGCTATAGAAACGGCCGAAATACTTCCACATACCCCTCAAGCTAGATATTTCATCTTTACCTCTTAGCTTTAATAGTTTTTACACTAATATTTGTTGAAATTTAAATTTGTTTAACCTCTTTTTTACAGATCCAAGAATATTCGTCGTCTGCACGATTGCTTGTGCATGAATGTTATTGCATGCGCATAAATTTAATTGCATGAAAATTGCATGTTACTTGTAAATATTTAAAATGATCATTCATTATTTGTAATTTAATACTCTGTTGAATACTATCATTTTCAGATACACAAGATTTTACCAAAGGAATTGACACTAAACTTCGGATTCCTCATGATCCTATAATCCTTCCGCATCCCGCACGCTTATTAAATATATATATTTCTTTTATTTGTGTATTTTGTGTATTTATTTATTTGTTAATTATTTTTGAAATACTTAAGAGTTTTTTTTTGTCCATATAGAGTTAATTCAAGAAAGTACATACACACCTACAGTACCGACTTGTCTACACTGATCACCTTGTCTACCCATTGCCAGTCACATCTTCATCAGCAACACTCTCACTCGCCAAGCAGTGTTCGCTGTTCGCCTATCAGCCTACAACCACAGCAACGTTCACCCACTCACGCAGCGTTCGCTTGAGAATACATTCAAACACCATGCAACGCTCACACCTTCAAGCAGCGTTAGCCGCTGAAGAAGATGACTGCACCCTACAACACACGGCCACTTTGCAGAGGCTACACACACGCCTCTCACCTGACCAGAGGATAACCTTCAAGCCTCTAGAACTCTAGATTACCTCCCAAATTTTTCGTGCCGAAAAATTTCTCCGGGAGGGGGGATAATGTGATGGATGCAAGAAACTTGAAATAATATTAAATTTTAAATAAATCTAAATTATCAAAATATGTTGCAAAGGACCAGCCAGGTATAAGGTCCTGTTACTCGTACGGTTCAAGAACAATTATGGCATTGTACTGTACTACCCCTTCTTCTCACAGGGGAGGAATTGAAACAAAGAGAAGAGATATTTTAAGACAGACTCGTTCCAGCTACCAAAGTGAAAACATCAGAGCCAGTATCAAGTTTAAGAATTTATTCCAATTAAATTATAAGCATATTGTTGTTAACTTAATTCTCTTAGAGAATATATTGTTTTAAACTACCAGTGTGTTTCTTAATTATTCTTGCATTCTATCTCAAGCAAACATACAAGCCCTTTTCGCTTAAACGCTACGCCACAAGCTACCTATACACACATCCACACCATTACATTACAAATTATAGGAGAACTGTTATCGCTACTATTTCGAGAAGTTTTAAAATACTTTGAAACTTTCCAAAATGAAGAGTTTCTAGGATCTTGGTTAGAGAGATAATAGTTCCATCTAGTATTACGCCAAACCTGCAGCTCTCTTTTAACTATATCTTGGAGTCGATTTAGCAGTATTTTAAGTGGTCGATATCTACTCTTTTCAAATAAGTGTTTGATTCGGTTTTTGAAACGTATGAGTGATTTTATGTTATCAGGAAGATTTACATTAAATTCAAGAGGACGCCTCGGAATAGCTTTTATGGCAGCATATTCAACTAGATTAATGAATCTTTCACATTCATTTTCTACAGATTCCACATTATTCGGTAGATAATGGAGGTCAATATTGCTATTTAAAATATCTTTATATTTATGCATTTTTAAAATCAAAAGTAGTGGAATGAGGGGATCTGTCAAGGGTAAGATGTATCTTAAAAGAAACTGGGTTATGATTGCTGTATAGAATAGGATGACTTACAGGAATTGTAAAATGCCTTAAGTTTTTGATTAGTGCAATATCGAAAGTAGTAGGTTGGTAGGAAGCTGAGTGAGGTGTGTTTATAATGAAATTGTGGTCAAGAGATGAATCTAATAACAATTCACCTGCATTGTTATTACATATACAATTCCAGGCAACATTTCTCGCATTGAAATCACCCATTAAATAACCTTATTGTGTAAAGTTAATATATCTATTATGTCTTTTTCACACCACTTTTTATTAGAAGGCCTATAGCAGGAGACAATGAGCACAGACACACCAGCAAAAAACACCTCATTACCGACAGCTTCAAGGGACTTTAGTTGAGGTAATGGAACGATCGCATGTTTGACATGCCGCCTTACAGCAATGGCCACACCACCGACCCTTGAGTTCTAAATATTACATAGCCGTTAATTTTTAATTTATTTTGGGGGGCAAGTTTTGTTTCACTTACCGCACAAACATCAATTTTCATATCTAATAATGTGTGATTTAACTCATTTATTTCATCTTTCACAGAGTTCGCATTCCAGTGTAAGAGTTTGAAGGAATTAAAAGAATAGTTCATTCTAAATACGAGAATATTATTTCAATTAGAATGGCTAATTTTGAAATAGTGTCTGGCGCCGACTTGATTTTTACTAACATAAGATTTAGATTAGAGAATATATTTTTAAAATCGAACAATTCTTTTGCAGATTTAAATAATGAAAATAGTGAATTTCCATCGTCAGTTGATGATGCTGATGTTTGTTGTTGCGATCGAAGTTATGTTACAGGAACCCTGACTAGCCTTTTTAAAAAGAGGTTTATTAGCAATTACAATACAACAATAATAATAATAATAACTGCACAATTGATTATATATATGAAATTAGATGTGAACTGTCTGGTGGTGAGCTGAGAACTGACTGCCTGCTGGTCGGTGGCTGTATTTATATGAAATCAGCCTCTGCTGACTCGGCATTGGTACTTTTCCTATGGATGCGTCATAACTCCTCCCTCCTTAAGTTTGGAGCTCCTGCGACAAATGGCATGAGAGTCCGGGGTAGGCAGAGGTTGGTGCTTGCTGTAGAGGCATGGTTTGTGGCTGGGTTCCACCTTGCTGTGGATTCAGTTTCCTTCTATAGACATAGTAAAAGCATGATGAGGAACATAGTAATAATAGGAGGGCTATCGCCATTATGCTGTAGTAGTAGATAGTTGCGGAACTGCTGGGTATCTCCTCCAGGTGTTCCAGCGGTTCCATTCGGAGGTTGATTTTGTGTAGATCCTCAAAGGATATGTTCGTGCTGGTATGAGCGAATACTTGTGTAGAAGTCAATATACTTTTTGAGTCTTTATATACAGGAATGGCTTTACTGTCCAGTAGGGTTTCGTCCTTAGATAATTTTACCAGGCTGGTGTTAGTTAGAAATATGGTGTCGTTACGGCTGTCTTTGCTTACCACGATCCTGTTAGTCCTGAACGTTAGGAAGTGGTCTACGAGGGGGATATACTTAATAAATGGCGCGCTTGACGTGTAGACTGTCTTGCAA
The DNA here is from genome assembly GCA_011037195.1 of Triatoma infestans. Taxonomy (NCBI): domain Eukaryota; kingdom Metazoa; phylum Arthropoda; class Insecta; order Hemiptera; family Reduviidae; genus Triatoma; species Triatoma infestans. Next base: position 4,426 of record JAAEAF010013813.1, on the reverse strand, counting down.
GCTGAGAGGTTGATGTTGGTTATAATTTGTCGAATGCAGTCGTTCTGGACGCTGGTCTTGTTGTGGCAGTACATTGCACTGTTGATATCCTCACAGGTGGCTGTAAATAACTCATCTTGGAGGTGTAGGACCAAAGGTGGATGGACGTGCATTGTCATAAGGTGGTTGTCTTTTTCTACAGGGTAGGATAAGAGGAAGTACGTTTCGAAGGAAGAGGTTTTTAGGGGAACGCTAATGAAGTAGTAGATATTCCAGGTTTTTATTGAGCAGCGTACCTTGCTTAATTGCCAAAGTGCCTCGATGTCTGCTGTTACGAACGTTATATTGTGGGCTTTTTGTGTTGACTCAAGATCTTTAAGGGAGAAAATGCTAGGATGTATGGTGTTTAATCTACAGAAATCCAGAGAGTTTTCCATGTCGTCAATATGGTTGGCGATAAGGACCAGGTTAAGGAGAATCGAATTGAATTGCTGATTTATTTCAACCTGGCTAATTATAGGGTTGGAGAAGAAGGTTGTCATTTTGTCATTGTTAGTTCGTATAATTTGTATATCGTGATTGAACTCTTCAATTACTCGCTTGTTTATTGCCATTTGGGTTCTTAGGTTGTTTTGGAGGTGAAAACCGTTTCGTTCAATAGTGTTGATGACTTTGTCGTATCGTTCCTTGTCGTCACTGTCCATGTTTCCGGTTAACCAGGAAATGGCTTTGCCTAGGCCGTTAATGAGTCCGCGTTTAGGCCGAGATTTATTAACTGTCAAATGGTCTAGTTTGTTACGAAGATAGTGGTAATATTTAAAGAGTGATTTTATCTGTGCTGTCCGGTTGTGCTGATAGGTAGTGCCAATAATGTGATAAATTTTATCTAATTCAATATCTATTAGTTGTACGTCAGTAACGTGTATAAAAGTATAGTATCTGTCTATGACGTAAACTGGGTTAAGAGCCACGGCTAGAATTCCCGGGCCCTGACTCAGATCTGTTATCTGTAAGCTGGAAGCTACATTCCCCGCCGTCAGCAGTATCGTTATCGGCAGTAGGAATGTGTGAGTCATCGTTTTTATCTGCGTCTGTAACAGAGATAATTTGTTGTGTGAACTTCCTTGGTCTTTTTAGTAGATTAGGATGCACTTTAAAAGATTTCTTTTGTACTGTAGCTAATTTAGTTTCCCTAGAATAATTTCCTCTTTTGAATTTGGGTTTAGCTTTTCCGTATTGTTTATCCCTAATAAATATTTCTCCCTCTGGTATTTCGATTTTTTCCCTAGTTTTGTTTAGTTTGTTTGTACGGGTCTCTTTCTCTTTATCAATTTTTTCTTTTATTACGCGAGCTATTAACTCCTTGTCGTCATGATATTCTTTGACTCGTTGTTCTAGAATTAGGTCTTCTGCGTATGTATTGGGCTGTATCCCGAAAGTAATTTCATTAGGTGTCATAGTCAAGTTAGAGTTTATAGAGTTGTTGTACGCTATTAAAGCTAGTCTTAGAGTTTTGTATATGGGGCAATTCTTTTGTCTGTTTACTATGTTCATAATTTCTATGAGGGTTGAGTGTGCTCGGTTTGTCAGTCCGTTGGAGTCTGAGTGGTTAGGGGTCGTGAAGTGTGTTTCTATGTTATTGTATTTTAAGAAATTCTCTACCAGTCCATTTTTAAATTCCGTACCATTGTCAAATTGAATCGTTTTGGGGCACGGGAATATGCTGAGGTAGTTTTCTAGTGAATTGACAATTTCATTTGCGGATGCCGTTTTGATTAGATAACCATACAGTTTTCTTGAAAAACAGTCTATCATAGTGAAAATTTGCTTTCCGTCGTAGTGTAGTATGTCTCCTTGGAGTTTTTCGAACGGTTTAGAGGGTGTAGGTGTAAGTTCGTAAACTTGTCTAATTGGTTTGCGTTCGTACTTGACTTCCTTGCACAGGGAACAATTGTTAATTACTTTTGTTATTAATTCTAACATCTTGGGCCAGTAGTATCGCTGCGATAAGTTGTTGTAAACCTCATGAATACCTCTATGTGCGGTCTTGCCTACATGTCGGTTTAGGATTATTTCCTCCTGCTCTGAGGTGTCCGTTACGTCGAGTCTTTTGGTGTAGTACCGCTTGAGTTTGACCGTAGGAAACTTTTCTTTTACTATGTTTGTCAGGTGGGCAAAGATTTGGTCGTAGATTTGTTCGTCGATTGAGTTTTCGATTGGGGGTGAGCATAGGACGCCGTATGTGTGGTTAGTTTGGAAGTACTCTAGGCAGTATTCTTCAATGTCGTTAGAGTAAGGGTACCTCGTGTACCAGTTATATCTAGTTTTGTTGAAGGGTCTGTCTATTGGGATTTTCGTCTCCGGGTTACCGCGGGTCAGGACAATTTGAAATTTTTCTACGTTAATACAACGGGCCTTGTCGTCCACTATTTTAATTTGGCTGTTAGAGGATTCTTGAGAGTGCTGCGTTTGCAAACTCTCATTGTCGTCTTCGTCAGTAATGTTTAGAACTCGTGCTAGGTCTTCTAGGATTTCATCACTGGTTTCAGGTGAAGGGGCAGAAAGGAATTCGTTTAGGATTTCTTCTGGATCTGGAGAAGAGGTTTCTACGGCGTTTAGGTGTTGTTCCTCTGGTGGGTTTCGTGATAGAGCGTCTGCTACCACGTTAGTTTTTCCCTGTACGTACTTGACGTCGAAGTCAAAGTCTGCCAGTTGTAGTTTCCATCGTATGAGCTTAGAATTTGGTTCTTTTAGATTGTGTAGCCATTGTAATGGTTTATGGTCAGTTTGTATAGTAAATTTACGTCCGTAGATGTATGGTCTAAAATGTTTGCAGGCCCAAACTATGGCCAGTAGTTCTTTTTCTATAGTGGAATAGTTTTCTTCCTGTCTATTTAATGTACGGGAGGCAAAGGAAATGGGAAGGTCTTTTCCGTCGATGTTCTGGGATAGGACTGCTCCGACAGCGTAATTGGAAGCGTCTGTAGTGAAGATAAAAGGTTTTTCAAAGTCAGGTAATTGTAGGATAGGACTGTTCTGTAAACGGGATTTAAGGGTTTCAAAAGCTTTTTTGTAGTCGTCGTCAATCACTAAGGTTCTGGTTTTCCTGAGTGCGAGAGTCAGTGGTCTAGCTATTTTAGCGTAATTTTTAATCATTTTCCTATAATAGCCAGTAAGTCCAAGGAACTGTTTGATTTGTTTTTCCGTTTTAGGGAGAGGAAAGTTTGCAATTGCTTCTAGTTTGGCCGGGTTTGGTTGTATGCCTCTGTCCGAGATAATATGTCCTAAAAAGAGTAGTTCTCTATTACAGAATTCCGTTTTGTCCAATTGTATCTTTAGGTTGTGTTGTTTCAGTCTCTCGAAAACCGTCTTGAGGTGTTTTATGTGCTCGTCTAGGTTGTCCGAGAAAATTATAATGTCGTCCATGTATACTAGTACGTTAGGGATCCTCGAAAAGAGGGAATTCATTGCTCTTTGGAAAGTGGGGGAGCGTTCTTAAGACCGAAGGGCATGCGTAAGAATTCGTAGTGTCCGTTTTCCGTGGAGAATGCTGTCTTGGGGACTGATTCGGGGTCCATCTCGATTTGATGGAACCCTGAGGCTAAGTCGATCGCGGAGAAGTAAGTCGCGCGTCCTATTTTACCGAATAAGTCCTCGATGTTAGGAAGGGGGAATTTGTCTTCGACTGTCTTGCTGTTAAGTTTCCGGTAGTCTATAACTATTCTTATTTTCTTTTTTCCTGAGGCGTCTGGTTTCTTTGGTACTACCCAAATTGGGCTGTTGTAGGGGGAGTTTGAGTGCTGTATGATTTTGTTTTCTAATAGTTTGTCAATTTCAATTTGTACGTCTTTCCGGTAAATTTCTGGGTATCTATAGTTTCGGGTGTATACTGGGTTTTCGTCGGTGGTTCTTATCTTATGTTTTAAGAGATCGGTAGAACTTAGGCGATCATTTTCTCTTTTTATTATCTGGGGATATTCTTGCAGTACTTTAGTTATTTTTTCCTTTTCTTCTTTATTCATATGCTTAGTTCTAATTAACGTGGGGATTTCCTTTTTTATTTCATTTGCGACAGGATCACCGGACATTTCGGGACAATTGGTCATTACTATGTCGGGGATGTCTGTACAAATTTCTTGCGGTTCGTCAATATCCATCGGTTCGGGGCAAATGGCCATTACTTCTTTGGATTCGATTTCGCACACAATTTTATTATTATTAATGCTATATAGTCCTTCTTTTACCGTACATTTATCATTAATTTTTATATCTTCGCTGATTAGACCGTATTTTAATTCTTTATTTTTTTACCGGAAATTCAATAAAATTGACACCTTGCTCTAAGGTGACTATATTTGGATCGTTGCCCGGGGGTTTAAGGGTGAATTCTAGGGGAATGGTACCTTGAGGATAGGAAAGGATGTTATTATTTAAGTCTATGCTCATA
>JAAEAF010013812.1:0-38440 GCA_011037195.1 Triatoma infestans | reverse complement strand
TTTTGTTTGTCCGTTTTCTGCATAAACATAAAGATCAGATGTTTAGCGACTCTGGAACATGCGACATATATTATTGCCCATGAGAGAACCATTCTTTTTCTAAATTCAAACCGCACACTTGCAAAATTTGTCCTTGCGCTTTATTGATAGTCATAGCGAACGCAAGGCGTATTGGAAATTGAAGTCGTTTGAACTCGAACGGCATATCTGTCGGAATGAGTGGTATTCATAGAAGTAGTACGTTTCCATCTTTATGAGGTCCAATGAGAATTGTTGCTTCAATTAGATTATTCAACAATTTTTACTTTTTTAACTACTAATCGTGTTCCATTGCATAACTTTGGCTGATTGATGTTCGGAGTAATATAATTGGCACTCCAATTTTCAAATTTAGAATGTAAGGCGGTAATCCAGGAACATCGCGTGAATTAAGAAATTTCGCAAGTCTTTCAATGTATGGTCTAATGCTTCCAGTGACTTCTTATGAGCCATTGTACACTTATTCCATACAATGATTTTGCACGCCTGAAAATCCTTTCCCATTCCTGATGTTTTAGAAATGTTACATGTTAGGTTTTCTGTTACATGTTAAGTGCATGTTTAGTGACAGTTTAAGAGCTGAATGCGCTGTTCTACCTCCTTCCATCAACGTAGCAGCAATAACTAAAGAAGCAAGTGCTAACCGAATATGGCCGTTTGAACGGATTTTAGCTCGGAATTTCCCATTTCCGTGGGAACTTCGGAATACAGTACTTAACCAGTTGAGAAAGAGATTCAGAGAGCCCGCCACCATCGCAACGCGTCTGAGTCTGTCTGTTTTAGCCAACCTTGCGAAACGCTCGTAATTTCCGGTTTCCGTCAGAACTTCGGAGTAAAATATATATATAAACACTCTTATATAGAAATGCAACGTTGTGTCAAGTCAATCCATCGACTACTTTTCGAGTTTTGCGGCCACAAACATACGGATGCTGAATTTTTATATATATACATATATGTATTTTCATTTAATTTGCCTTATTTGATTAATTTGTTTACATTATTTTACTGTTCGCACAATTATTGTAAAATCTTGTAACTTTTGTATGTATTATTTTTACAGACCCTAAAGATCCAGTTAATTTGCCGAAACGTGGGTAATTAAGTTTTTCTTCTGATCGCTTCTCGATATCCAACTTTTAAATTTATTAAGATAACACGATCGATCATTCAACCATTCATTTAAAAAATAACATTTTAATTTATTAGTATTACTATTTAACCTAGCTGGGAATTTTCAAAAAAGGGTTATGTTGTTTGTGGGTGTTTAATATCAATTTTATTTTGTTCCTTTAGTATAAACGGCCAAATACAAAATGGCAGATCTTGCATTTCTACCTAATTCTCTTGTGTTTTCTTTATTAACAATGGAATGATATTTTTTTTTTTTTTAACAAAAAAAGTTCATTGCACAATTTGATAATTCATAAAATACTTACGAAGGTAAAATTAGTAAAAAAAGTTCTAAACTAGATTTTTCAGAGAAATAATTAACTGTAAATAATTAGCCAATCACAATGTAGAAGTGAAGGTGTGAAATGTGGGTATGTGTTAGGCTAATCAGAAATTTAGAATTATCATGTGGACCACGCCTACACTTGACATCTTCACTTCTACACTGTGATTGGCTAATTATTTCTAAATCTGGTTTAGAATTTTTTTTTTTTTTTACTAATTTCCCTTCGTAGGTATTTATAAATTATCAAATTGTTCAATAAACATTAAAAAAAAAAGAAGTAAAAAATCAAGTCATTCTGAAATAATATTTAATATTTTGTAAATATGAGCTATAAAGAAAAAAATTCAGCATTTTCCCTTTCCATTGTTGAAAAAGAAAGCAAAAGAAAATTAGGCAGAAATGCAAGTTCCGCCATTTTGTATTCGGCCGTTTATACTAATGGAACAAAAAATAAAATTGATGTTAAACACCCAAAAAATTTTTTCCAAGGAATTCATAATATTTAGTTGAAAAACTTTTAGTTTTTAATATTTAATAAAAAGAAACACTCTTCAAGAGTCTCACAACACCCAGCGCTATCATTCTATGCACCTCGGTCACTCTATCTTCAGTTATACTCTTTTCTCTTAAATTTGTGTCCAAGAGTGTAGTTATGAGTTTTTATATGTTTCATCGTTATCACAGCTATCCTGCTACTTATTGCATATCCTGATGCAGTTACTGTCAAAAATATTCTTTTCTATTAGGCACCCTTAGTAAAATTTATTGATTATAACAAAACTAATTTTAAAAATATTAAGATCTTGAATTATTGAGTAACTTTTTATTTCACTATAAACTTAAATTTTATCTTAGAAATTATGTTACAGCTGGTGATTATGATCTTCATAACATAAAACAAAAAATATGACGAAATTTCAATTTCTTTCTTTCCAGTAAGTTTTATTGAAAAAAAAAAACAACTTAATTCACTCGACCTATATAAATTTAATTTCCTAAAATACATTATATAATAAGATAATTGTTAAATGAGCGTCAGTGTGAAAAGCAATTAACAATTATATTTATTAAATTTCTTTATGCTTTTTTTTTTAAAAAAAAAAGAAAAAACATCCGTTTCTCCTCTTCATTCTCTTCTTGTCTTTTGGTGAAATGTTAGTAAATAATTTTGTATTTAAAATAAAATAAAATATAAACCCTTTATTGAAACATATAATAAACAATTTCACTTTAATTAAAATTAATGTAACTCATAATAATTTGTAACGGAGATAATTAATTTCAATTGGTTCATATAAACGTTTTTTTTTGTTTGGACACATGTACAGGGTTTATAGTATTAAAACAGTTATTGCTTGTTTCTTTTTTTCCGCCTCTTAGTTAGGTAATTAATTTTATAATTTATTATTTAAGACTATCAAATTAAAGATATTTGAGAAATATAGGGAACAGATGAAAAACTCAGCAATAATTTAGCTCAATAAAGAAAACTTGAAAAAAAAACTATTGATTCAGTAAAGAAATAATTCAGTAAAGTAACAATTTATAATAATACAAAAAAAAATTACAAAAATAAGTTAGAAACAAATTTTTAAACTGTTTAAAATGATCATCAACACAAAGAGCAATTACATAAATATGACCATCAGTATTTTTTTTATTAATAAATCAGACACATTCACAAATCCCGGCAAAATTGATGCATAGTTGAACAGTGTTGGTTCTGTTCTCTTTACATGGAGTTTAAAAAGAAGTTTCAATAGTATTGCTTTCTTCTACTGCTGCAAGGGTAAATATTGCAATTATAATGGATGTGAGAACGAGTGAGAATTTAGATGGGAATGGATTTTAGAGAAATAAACTAGAATATATGCTGAACACTGTGTAATGAAGGAACACAAAAAAACTGCAAGGACTTTACAAGTATATAGAAGTTAGGTGGTGAGAGTTATATATGAGAGACAGACTGGCTGAATGATGAAGGTAGTAGGTTGCTGACTGGTTGTTAACTGGTCATAAACTGTTGTAAAACTGTTCTCCTGTAGAGTTAGCTCGGCTCTCTCTCTCTCTCTCTATATATATTTAATCTCCCATCCTAGTCTGGCCTAGGTAGCAAGTAACTAGGTTGATTCTTCGTTTTTTTGGACCTTATTAATCTTTAGTAATTCAGATCCCATTACATCATCCGAGTGATGAGAAGGTAGTTGATTGCTGACTGGTTGTTAACTGGTCATAAACTGTTCTCCTGTAGGGCTAGCTCGGCTGTAAATATATATTGTAATGTGTAGCGCCTTGGAAGAAATAATAATAATAATAATTAAAAAAAAATCAATAATGATTTTATAATTAATTGAAATATATTAGTTACAATATATTTAATATTATTTGTCATTTAGTGCAAACTGGGTTTTTACGAAGGTTGGGTGAAAACAATAGGGAACAGAGTTATGAAGGTAGAATACCTTCAGTTACAATAAAAGGAATTTCCCTTCCTTTCACTCTTCAATGGAGGGAGGGATTATATAAATGTAGGGCCAGAAATTAGTGAGGGATCAAAATTGGGAGTTATAGGAATCTGTGTATAGGAAAAAGCAGTGCTTCCGAAATTATGTAGTAGTGACGAAGTGCGAAACCCAACCTTCAAACCAATGTAAGTTTATATATGAAATAATTTTAATTATTCAAGTTTTTATTTTATATCAAACACATCATAAGGTATTATTTTGGTTAAATATACCCATTTTTGTATGATTATTTGCTTATTATACCTTCTCTCCTAAATTTAGTGTGAATGCAGACCCTACGAGACCCGTTTGGAAAGGAAGTCCCTTTCTATTAATAATTACTGATTCAAGTAGTCTTAGTTAATAATTTATCAATTATGAAAGTTATTTTTTTCTATACCTTCCCCCCAATACATAACATTACTATATATATATATATATAATCTCCCACCCTAGTGTAGCCTAGGTAGCGAATAACTCGGTTGATTCTTCGTTCTTTGGATCCTATGAATCTTTACAGATTCAGATCCCATTACATCATCCGCGTGATGAGAAGGTAGTTGATTGCTGATTGATTGTTAACTGGTCGTAAACTATTTTGCTGTAGGACTAGCTCGGCTGTATATATATAGAATCTCCCACCCTATTGTGGCCTAGGTAGTAAATAACTAGGTTCATTCTTCGTTCATTGGATCCTATGAATCTTTAGTGACTCAAATCCCATTATACGATCATCAGTTTTTTGAATTTGGATTGTCATTTAGATATACAGTTTGTGATCGGATTTTTCATGAAAAAGCTCTTTTAAGAGAATACTCTGTATTTCTAAACAGATATGGTTGTATAAGTAAAGAGAAATCCGTGAGAAACACTCACATGACTTTCTCTTACTGCAGTTAATACGATTATAAACTGACAAATTATCTTTAATCTTGTATATTTTTACTTAGCTCAAACATATAACTGCAGAGGGTTAGGAATCCCATATATATCTACCCAAGGCAGGTAATAGTTGAACAGATGACATTACAAGAGAGCCGCCAGTAATATTGAACAAGCTTATATAACGTTCGAATTTTGTTTCTCAGAATCTCCTAAAATCAATTTCCCATTAGAAATATTTGAAATACAAGTGATATCATCATTATCTGTGCAAATATCATTCTAAGTAAACATTGTAACCGTTTCAATGAAAATTCCAAAAAATTAAAATAATTTATTCAGTGAATTAACCAATTTTCTTCAAGCTTGGAATACTAGCAAAGTTGTTATTGTACTTTACACTGTATAGGTGATGGAACTATAAAATTTACTGAATGGTACTTTAGAGAAATGCTTAATGTTGAAGGCGTCGATATTTTCACAGTATTCAACCCAATGAAGAGCTCAGTACATTCCAACAGACAGACTACGATATATGGATGATTACCTACTTAATTAAAAGAAGATTAGAACTTATCTAAGACACAGTAAACGTGATATGGCTGAGTGATTATTGCGCAAATAAAACGTTAATTTCAAATGTACGAGATGCAAATTAAAGGATTTGAATGAATGATCCAGTTATATACCCTCTTTAAATTCTGAACCTTATCAGTTTTATGTAAATAACAAATCCTGGCATAAATTCACAGTATTCCCTCGAATAAACTGGATTTATTCTACCATATCATTATTAGAAAGGAAGTGAAGTTTTACCAAAAAAGCGGGTGCATAATCGGAAGCAGTGAACTTAATAACATTTCAAAACCGTTGTTTGGGTTTCCCTTTATAGCTTATCCTCTATAGCAGCGGTCCGCGAAAGAATTGTTAACGAACGAGTATTTCTTTGGTACCATCATCAAATTTCCTGTATTCCCATTGATGTGAAGTTATCCGCTATTAAAACGTTAAGGGCCTTTTCCGAATATTATGTTTAACAGAATAGCCTGTGGCTAGCTGTGGCAAACTCAATGAAGACGGATTGGGTTCAGGTAAAAGAAAAATAGGCAAAGCTCGGGCTCAACAAGTTTATTACCAAAACACAGACAAGAAAAACCTGTACAAAACACAAACAAGTAAAAGTATACAAATTCAGTAATTATTATTATTATTATTCAAAAGGAATGCTTAATCGAACTGACATCCAATGACACCCTCAAAATTAAATTTAATTCAGGCATAACAAGAGCTCACTTTTGGTATACTGTCATAGGTATAAAAACATTCTCCGGCAGTTGCGGCAATTAGTAAATAAGTATCGATGTCGACTTGAACTGTAAGCTAGCCTTAGTGTTGCTGTTAGTACAATGGACCCTAGAATCGAAGAATTTTTATCTAAGAAGCAGCAACATATTTCACACTGATTGAATATTGATTATTATTCCTTTTATTCTAATTATTAAGTGAACTTTAATTAATCATTATCATCATTTGACTTTTCTTTCTCATCTTTGGTTGCCATGTTAAATAACAAATTTCATTGAAAATATACAGTGCGTTCATTTGAAAACTTCCCATCTTGAAAAACTTTTAAATTAGTAAAATTTTTAAAAATCGCTGAAACACGTCAATTTCGGTTTTGGAGGGAGGGATTTAATAATCCCCTCTAATCAGTAGGGGAACTTTCCCCACCTCCAAAAAAATGGGGTAGTGATCCGCGAGGATCAAAAGATTAGCGACCGTCGCTCTATACCAATGTTGTGAGATCTATCAGTGCCAACTTAGATGTGTCTCTAAGTTCCTAACGTTAATTTTCTCCACAAAAAAGCTACAATAATTGGGGAAGAATTTCGAAAATATGTCAATACTTTTTTTACCCAGATTTCATGATTTGTTTTGAGTTACGTGTAATACGATGTACTAGTAATTGTTGAAGCAAAGTAGCGCTAGTAATGTTGAATTTCTGACAGATCTCTGCTTTTGTTGTTGTCCATGTCTCACAGCTATGTAGATTCTGCACTGGGAAACTGCGTGGCATATATATTATGTTTCCGGAGGTATGTTTCTTAACTGTTATTTAAAAAAAAAAATAATAAAATTATACTTCTTTTTAAAAACATATACTTTATAGTAAAAATAAATAAAAAAAATATTGTAGCACGTTTTGTTTACAAGACTGATGTTTTCTAAACAGTTAGTAGTTGCAGGCAACAAGTGGAACCATTGTGACAGGGAAGTTTTTTTCCCTGTATGCCTGTAGAGAACAGTAGGGGCTGGTTGATGTAGAAGGGTCTTGTTTGGGGGGGGGGGGTCTTCTGCTTCTTCAACACACCAGCCATGTGTGAGTGAGTGGGAGAATATAAAAGGGGGAGAAAGAGTAAAAAAAAAATCCTTGAAGGCCCAAAATAAAATAATTTGTATTCAACAGATGTTTCTTCCGGCGATGTTCAAGCTGAGGAGTGGAGTGTACGGCATTTATCTAGCGTAGTGGTTGTTGGTTCTCATACACTATCCATTTGTTTGAACCTGCACTGCACCACTTAACTGTTGCCCTAGCAATGTAGTCGAACTACCACTACTACTTTAAATATAATACTATTGCTAGGTTCACCGCAGGCAATTATTATCTACTACATCACTCCCTCTCTCTCTAAATAGTCTAGTTCTGTTTAAATAGCTTCTATTTACTGGCAATTAAACCCATACAACTATTATAATATAATTTAATTGAAAAAATTAACTATCCCAACAAATTACAACATTTTTTTCCATATTATTATTCCTTCTATAGCAACTCTTTAAATTAATGAATGGATTAATCCATAATTAATGAGTACATTAGTAATTTTTATTTACTAAAGCTTAAATTGTTACAGACATTTTATTAGCTAACTCTTTGCACTCGTGTCGTGTCCTCCTCACTGTATGAAAGTCGTCAAATTAAGAAAAACGAAAAACAAATCATCATTTTCTCTTATTCTAAGCAACATGAATCATTTCTCAGTCGGATTGTTACGTGCAATGGAAAAGAATATTTTATAAGAGAATCAATGTGAGACCAATTCAGTGGTTCGAGAGAAAACTCCAAAAGACTACCCAAAGTCAGTCTTCCAGTAAAATAAAAGGTTACTCATTGTTTGATGGTTTGCTGCCGGACTAATCCACGAACGCCAGCGAAACCATTATATTTAAGAAGTAAGCTCAGCGATGTGATGTAGCAAAAAAAAGGCAACATTTGGAGCCGACATTGGTCTTAATTCTTCTCCACGACAACGCCCGGCCGGCCGCGCGTTTTACAACCCATGATTCAAAAGTTGAACGAAATAGGCAACAAACTTTCAGATTCAACCGCCATTTCACTTGATTTCTCCCCAAACCAACTATCACTTCTTCAAGCAACTTAAAAAACTTTTGCGTGGAAATACTTTTAAAACCAGTAGGATGCTTTTTAAGAGTTTATTGAATTCCTAAGAACGATTTTTTTTTACGCTAAGGAATAAATTCATTTCTCATCTTGATGTATTGATTTTAATGTTTCCCATTTTTCTAATCTGGAACTTCCCTATACCAGACTGAAAAGGATGGAAACTAATAGACGATTTCTTATCCTTTCAAGACTCTTAGACAAACGATCTAAACTTACTTTACAAAATAAGCTTACAAACTATACAAAACTTTACTACGACCAATATGGACTTACGGACTAGAGCTATGGGGCTCCACCAAGCATTCCAACGTTTATCGTATCCAATCCTTACAGTCCAAAAACCTATGAAAAATGACCAATGCTCCTTATTATGTCTTCCAATAAAACCTTACATAATGAACTATCCATTCCATTTGTGTCCGACCTAATAATATCCCATTATGAAAGATTCCATAACTCCCTGTCCCATCATCATCATCCTTTGGTTCAACAACTTGCTAGTTAAACCTTACCCGATAATCTATCACGACGTCTGAAACGTCAGTGGCACCGTGACCTTTTAAATTAACTTCAACGCCATGAAGTACCACCGCTGGGTATGTTCTTCTCATGTCAAGTAAACATTCACCACTTTACTTATTGTACCTATTGTACCGTTACAAATAAATTATTGAAGGAGAAAAAAAAAATTGGAAAAAATGTCTATGAGACTAGTTTTATATACGTATTAATTTTTTTTTTTAAGGCGCATCGATATCTATAATGGAGTTGATGAGGAGAGAAATTGGGATTGATTAATTAGATGAGATATGAAGACACTGTTGTAATATATCTATAAGTTTACGCAAACTGCACTGGACTTGTAATGACTTTATAAAATAAAATGTTGGGAGTAGAGATATGACACGATGCGTTGAATCTGATAGATAGATGTCTAGATCTCTCACTGGCTTATATACAGGTTCCCCCCACTCTAGCCTGCTTAAGTCAGAGAGTACCAGAGAGGGACTGCTTTCTCTCGGTCGGGCTTGTATTCTCTCTCTTGCCGTTACAACATCTATGGCCATGGCGCCCTTAGCCTTCTGCATAGCCGGTATTTCCGGCAGTGTTCATTACAGACGACATTGCCCACCATCGAACAGTGAACAGTAAAGCCTGTTAGGAAGAGTAAATCCAAAAAAATCAATGTTGTTCAAAGTAGAGATTGTTTAAAAATTTGCTTAAAGGAAATAGTTGGTACCATTTTCTTGGAAATTCGGAAAAATTTGAAAAAAAATCTATCTATAATGTGATATTTCTGGATTACAAACTTTTTACCAAAACCTTTTTTTTGGACCAAGTTTGAAATTTCTGCGTTTATTTTTTGTGTAGTGCTGACCACACACACACACACACACATAACGAGCAATTTCTAAAAACCATTGTTTTGCCCCTCAGGGGACCTCAAAACTTGTTTTTTTTTTCTTCTGTGGAAATCAGATTCAAATATTTGACACGTATTACATCTACTAGAGAAAGTAAAAATACCACAATTTACAATTAATCCATAAACCAATTTAAACGTTAAAACAAATTAATTTATACAAAGAATTATTATTTACTGATTTACCTAACGAATCAAATTACAGTGGTTTATTAAGAAATGTAAACAAACGCAGTTATAACCAGTAGAGGAAGGTTTTTGAAAAGTAGGCGGAGCATGGTATGTTCTCGTTAGTATGCCCCCCCCACACATTGAACTTGTTTAGCAAAGTGCAACAAGAACTTCCTGGCAGAGAGCCACTTGTATCAAAATTAAACATTAAGCTGACTTGGTCCAATATCTTTTTTAAAAAAGACGAACATTATTGGTGTATGAATTGATAAAGAAAGGGAGGAGTGAACAAGATTAACAAGAGTCCATCAAATTAAAGAGAACTAGGAATATTTTATGAACAATCATGAGCAGGCCATCAAATAGTTCTTTAAGAACGCCTAAGAGTTAACAAAAGTTAGTTTTCAAAGAATCGGCATCACAATAAATTGTATTGTTGGTAAAATAACAGGTGTTTTTTGTTTTTCTTTTTTTTTTTTGGCCATCTAGAATGTAATAGTAGAATTGTGAGGTTATTTTGTATATTTTTTTCGTTTCTTTTGTGTCTCAATAAAAAAAGGAAAGAGCAGATGAAGTATAAACAAAGAGGGTTTAGAAGAGAGTTGTATGCCATACTGATTAGTAAATTCCGCGGCGGGGTTCCTATACAAAGCAGTCGTAAAAATGGAATAGGAGACTTTATGGTCCTGGAAAGGGGGAGGTCAAAGTAAAACAATTTGCAACCTTGGTTTTAAGCACGCGGTGAGACGTCAAAGTGCGTGTGGGTGGTGTGCCTTATGGCCATAGTTCCGCCTTTTTCAAATGAGATTTGCCGAAAAATAAAATAAATTCTATTCAGTTTTCTAGGAAGGGGTAGGCACTACATTAAATGAATATGAAACGTAGTATTTAACATATTGTGGATTGTTGTGAATTGTTACAAAATCTCAATTAAATAAGAAAATTCACCAAATCATTTCATACTATATATTATATTTCCAAAATATTTGTAGTGATAAATAAAATATATTTTAATAATCTGGCTTTTTACAAAGTCCGGAATGTCACCAGAGAGTTTATAAATTAAATAGTATACTGTGGCGTGACATTCACTTACACTTCAAATTAATATTACAATTCTAATTGATAATACTTGCAATGCATCAGAGACATTTTCCTTGATAGCCTGCTTCATTTTATGGTCATCGACCGGTTTCGAGCGTTCGCCCATCATCAGGATGTTTTTGTTGGACAGTATAATAACGTAGAGTAACGAATTTTGCTCTGTGCAAGTCTATGTTATTACACTGTCCAACAAAAACATGCTAATGATGGGCGAACCACCCGAAACCGGTCGATGACCATAAAATGAAGCAGGCTATCACGGAAAATGTTTCTGATGCTTTCCAGCTCTGCGGAATCAACCACCACAACTTTCTTTATACTTGGAATGTTTACTAAACGCTTAATTGGGCTTACGTTACTATAAATAAAAGCGAAGTAAAGCCTGTCATAAAGCATTCCAATTATAAAGAAAGTTGATGGAAAACTTTTTAGAGAAAATACATAAAACTCAGAAACCTCTTTTCCTCTTCTTCTTTCCATAACTTTGTTGTGTCGTTATGCGTGGAGTAGCAGTCTCGACACCGCCCTTCTAAATGTTTTGGTCTGCTGACAATCTTTTCATTAATTTAGCATAGTTTTTCCGCCCTTGCCTGCGCTAGACGTTTTATGTGGTCTTGTTATATTGATCACGGTCTACCTCTGGGCCGCTTACCGATGGATACCAGTAACTTTTTCTCTTTCCTCGTCATCATCCACGCGTCATACATGTCCAAATCAGTTTAGCTGTCCAACTTCTACGGTATTATCTGGAATGCCATTCCTTTAAGTTCTCTCTAATCTATGTACTCCAGTTCCGATCCCCACCTTGGTTCATCCATGATCTTTTTCTCCTTTTACTTAAAACTTCTTCATTTGTGACTCAGTTTTCAGAATCACACAAACATACCAGGGGAGGTAAATAATTCTATATAACCTTAATTTAGCCTCTTTGCTCAATTCTCTTTTTTTTCTCTTTTGCCGATCAGGGTTGTGCATATTTGATAAAAAAAACAAAACAGAATTTGCCTTTCAAATTCACCTTTCTGAACAATCTCACATTCTCTACTGATTACCGTTCTGAGATATGTATGTTTAGCCACTGTCTGAAGAATTTCCCAGTTACATGAGTTTGGCAACATTTCTTCTCCTCTCCCTATAAAAACCTTTGATTTCTGACGCATTAATTAACCTGCTGAGTTCTTTCCCCATTCATTCAAAGATATATGCAACTGATCTTGGGAATTAGCTCTATGGACTATGTCATTTGCGTAGAATAAGGTCGTACTTCCCGTTAACCGATTTTCATCAAATTTGGAATTCTAGCAAGGAAGTGGCATCTTAGAGGTGTGCTTTACATTTATTATGGGTTTTGATGAAGGAGAGAAATGATTTGGTTTGAATGAACAACTAGATATGGTTGAACACTGTATAATGTACAAAGTGACACTGACTGCCTGGACTTTACACTAAAATGGCAAAGTTTGGTAGAGTGATAAGGGGTGAGGTAAATGACACGTTGTGACTGGCCAGTGAACTCTGTTGTATATCTATCTCCCGTCGCTGTATTTATGCAGTTTCTCCCACTCTAGTCCGAGAGAGTGGTCCTGTCATTTTTGTCTCTTTTTCTCTTTGGATCCTATTACACATTGCAGCTTGCCTAGAACTTTCCAATAGCTACTTCATTGCTTATGTAGCTAAATATCATATACCAAAATAAAATGTTGCATACATAAAAAGAAACTCTTACTTTATTTAGACAACATAATTATTAAAATAATTAAACAAATAAATATAAAAAATTTCTCAAAATAAAATTATTTTTGTTATTTATAAAATTATAATATTTCGTTTATTATAATGTCTATACTTCTGTTTACGTATTTGTTGAAAAATTAAACGAAGAGACTGTAATTCAAACCTTAAAAGATGATTAAGATTTTACACAAGGCTTTTATACCAACATATTAATTACAAAAAAGAAGAAGTGAAATGGAATTCTTGGCATATAAATACGCTTATTTACCAAATATTGTGAAGAGTTCTTGTCCACAATTCATAATATATCCTAACTACATATAATGGTTTCCTTCCCCATCTGTATAATATTATTGAATATTTATTTTTAAGTCTTGGTTCATAAAGAGAGAGACAAAGGCCGAACAAAATCCTTGCGGACACATAGATCAGATAAAAATAATCTTCATGACATATGAACACCCACATAGTGACCTCAGTTTAATATTCAATTACAATAAACTTGATATTATGCACAAGATGTCTGTCTGTCATTCGTCGTACATCAATGGACGGCGAAATGGCCGTTAATATTAAATCGTGAAATGGCTAGTGAAAAATATTGCTATATATGAACCAACATTGTATTCTTTTGTAAAGATCACTGTACCCTTTTTTTTTTTTTTTTACCAGTGTTTCAAGTTAATGTGACATTTGTTACGATGCATAGTTTGAAGTGATATTGTACAGTTTGTAACATTTAGATTTTTTTCTATCCTAAGGGCACTCCTTATTCAGGATGATTTCTCTTTCAATTTGATGTTGGTGCAGAAGAAAAATTTCGTTTGTTAGCTCCGACAGAAATAAAAGTAGGAAAATTTATTTCGTCGATTTATTAGCCGGTCAGGGCAAAGTACAGGTTTTATCCAATAACTTAATGATATTGTATTTATAATTCGAGGTTTTTCCCAAGGGAGCCCTATATCACTTTATTAGGCCTGAAATACACCCCTATATCAGTCCTGTCTCTTAATAAATCAAGTGCCTGGAGCCCTTTCTGCCACCTCGACTGTAGATGTTTTCATAGACAAGGAGGAGGAATAAGAGAATAGATGAAGAGAATAGATTAAACCTCTAATCTACGGTCGAAGATCAAAAGACCACAAGCCTAGGAAGGGACGTGGCATGAATATTAATGGATTTATCTCTCTCTCTCTTTCTATCTTACTCGGGAAATGCTTATCAGGTTTCCAAACAATTCTAAAAGAACACCCCGTCTGGTTAGTTGTGGATCCATCACTGGGAACTTGCTTGGTTAGGAAAGAAACAGACGCCTGGAAAATCAGGGAAGCTTGATTTCAAGAGATATCTTTGAGAAATGTCATATTATGGTAATGTTTCCAAAGGAGTCAAACACCACCACTGGAGGCGGTTGTCCTTCTTAGATCACTCTTTTCACTCTCCCATAAAAATGCATATAAACATAAGGTAACCTAGGAGTGTCCCCCGAGAAATCTATAGGGCCTTAGCAGTAGGGAGAGCGGCCATATTTTTATGGTCTCATAAGAAGTTTAGATTGGTAGTACTTCTTATGACCTATAAACTCCATAACCATTTTCACATCCTAGCCAGTAGATGGCATAATATTTAACAAACAGCATTATTCTAGATATCCAGCGGTAAGGATATCTGTGATTTAATAAACCCTAAAAAGGGTTTCAATAGGACTAAAAAAAAAAAAACTAAAAAGTTTACGTTTTTTTATGTTAATTTTTTCTATTTATCTTCATTTTTATTTTAATTGTTTTTCTTATATTTTTATCTGCATCGTGATAAATTTATATCTATGCAGTTAACATTCCAAGTTTAAAGGAAATCGTTAAAGTCGTTTTCAAGAAAAGTCCAAAAAAATCTCAAAAAACCGATTCTATAAAGATGTACTTCTGGTTAAATTTTCTTCCAATTTGGAATTCTAGATATGCTTCTAATATATTTATTATTACATATGTGGCAGCGCAATTCATTTGCAGAAATGGTATTTTAATGTGAAGCTTTACGCTAGCCCATTCCCCTAGAAAAAGCTGAAAAAAATCAATTTCCCCCACCCAGAAAATGTTTCAAATAAAAGTGATAGATATTTGTATGTAGATAGATTGTTATAGGAAGTTTAATCGAAAACGCTGGTGCAATTTACGAGAAAATCACGCAAAACTGTGGGGAAAAAAAATTAAGTACTCTTGCACTTCCTTCCGGTTGATGAATTTTGCCCCGGAAAACCTTCGTGACAGATCCGCGGGTCCCTTACTTAAAGGGAAATACAATATGGCACAATCTTGCGATTTTCTGGTTTTTGTGATATATTTTTTTCATATACATATATAGGCATCTAAAAGGATGGGTCTGGAGTGCTGGATAACATCTGATATTTTATCCGCCCTAGCATGCATATTCCTTTTGTTCCTGACCGGTTTCTGATTTTAATCCATCGTCAGAGCATTCGTCACTTCAACGTAATGTTTCAAGTTCGTGTGAAGAGTTCACTTCAACGTAATGTTTTTGTTACACTCACACTTTTTGGTTGTATATATGTGCGGGAGGTTATAAGGTTATGTTACTATGTGCGTGTGTCTTTAATGATGAAATGGAATTATTATACATTAGAAAATAGTTATAGCTGTTTTTTTTTTTATTGGCTGTTGATACTTATATATTTCTTTAGGATGATTAAATGAATCTTTATACAGCCACAATATTATATTTATTTTCTTATTGTTTAAAATATAATGTCTCCCAACGTTTCAACACTTAAACGTGTCATTTTCATAGGGATGCTAGAACATTTACTTTATTTAAATTTTATTTCCAGATTTGTAATTGATTTTATACTAAAATAGTTAAGGCTTCGTTATTTATTAATTTTTTTTTTTAATTTTGAAATTTTTTTACTGTTGTAACACTGGATGTGTTATACATCCATTGTATTTTGTTTAATGAGTCAATTTATTAAAAATTTTTTATTCCGCCTTAATTTGTTGACTTATTTGGTTCTTTATGACCATATGGTTAACTGGCGGAGCAATTCGTGCAGCGATTAGAGAGTGGGGTCGCAGTAAGCATGAAGAGCTCTGGAGGAGAAGCCCGGGTGCTATACACAGTAAAAGGATGATGCCAGGACTGTGTAAACGAAGAACCCGAATGACCCTTGGTCTGAGTAGGAGCCAGATTTCTCTGGTGACGGGACTGTTTACGGGTCATGGCAGGTTCAGGAAACATCTGTACAAGGTAGGACTCATTTGAGCGGAACCCTTGTGCAGACTATGTCAGGAAGAGGAGGAAACGGCCTCCCACCTGTTGTTCGATTGCGTAGCAATAATCAGATTGAGGTATGAAACCTTCGGTACTCTGCGACCTGAGGAGATAGTAGCTCAAAACGACCTGGTGATGAAGGCCCTGAAACTCCTTAAGGAGGGAGGGTTTGTCTACTAGGAACCATCGGGGGTGGCACAATAAGCCTCTGTTGGCTGCAGTGCCGGGACATGGCCAACCCGAGATAGGATAATAATAATAATAATAATAATAATAATAATAATAATGACCATGTGGTTTCTATTGCGTTTATTTTAAAGGTTTTTTTTTTTATTTATGGCTGTTGTAATTTGAATCACCTAATTCGAATGGACCTTCATGGTAGACTACCATGTGTGAGTGTAACAGAAACATTACGTTGAAGTGAACAGTTTACATGAACTTGGTAAATTTACTCTGACGATGGATGAAAATTCGAAACCGGTCAGTAACAAAAGGAATATGCATGCTATGACGAATAAAATACCACAAGATATATAGCTTCATTTGTTAAAAAATATTTTTCCCCTACTCAGGAACCTCAAAATTTGTATTTCCATAGGAAACTGAATTTCAAGAATTCTGAGACGTTAGCCTTACTTCCTCTTTTCTTAGAAAAAAAAAAAATATATATACTTGTTTCACTTTTTAATATTGTCAATGTAACCTTTGAAAATTACAGCCACTGTGGAAACGTGAGGATAAAAAATGATAATTGCAAAATAAAAAACAGATTGTGAAATCCTCACCCTAGATTCGGATTCTCATTCACGGATAAAATCATAGATGTTAACCAGCATATAGCGGACCCAACTACATATTCAATATTTCTTTTATGTTGCATGCATGTGGCAGCTGAGATCATTAGTGCCATCAGAATTCGTAGTGTTTAAAATTTTGTAGTATCCTGAAATAACATATACTGGGAGGCCATTGGTTCCTCAGAATAATAGTGTCAAACAGAGTGTGAAACTAACTTTTGTGTTGTCACACTGTCTAAAAACCGCATCCTGAAGATGGGCGATCGCCCGAAACCGGTCGATGACCACAAAATGAAGCAGACTACCACGGAAAATGTCTCTGATGCTTTCCAGCACTGCGGAACCAACCACCACAACAAAAAAACAGATTAATTGAAGACTAACGTATGGTTTTTTTGTTTTATTTATTTATATGAATTTTTTTTGTTAGTATAGTCTCCAAAAATTTGTAGATTTATTCGCGTGTTATTAGAAAAAGAAAAAAAAATGCACCAAAAATTTTGAAATGCTTTGTTTTTCATTTGATTTGATTATTTTATTGTTTATTGTAAATTATACGAATAATAAATAAAAAATAAAAGTTAGTGTTGCTAAAGTAGTAGTAGCAAGTAGGTGATTCAAAACTCATAAATAGTTTGAATATAATAACTGTATCATAAAAAAAAAAAAAAAAAAAAACACTACAGACCCCATTGTAAATAATGATGTAATGCGTCACTGTTTGTTTCCACCCATACCAGAATCCAGTTTTAAAGGTACGATCCCAGCTGGTAGTTCAAGAATGATGATGGTCTGTGTGAAGTTGTTGTTGTTGTAGTCGTTGTATAAGTCTTTAGAAAACATTCAAGATTTGTTGTGGCCACCATATTTCTTTAGGTCAGGCTCTGTTGCAAGTGGGCTGGTTGGATGTATGTTGTTTGGTTGGGAAAAAAAGTAAAAAAAAAAAAAAAATAAGAAAAAGAATGGAAAGAAAAACCCGAGGCCCTATCTGAGGCCCTTATCTAAAATATGGCCTGCAGCAGTAACACTAATGACTTTGAAGGAAGCTGTTCCCCCTCTACTTTCCAACCTCTCTCTCTCTCTCTCTCTAGTTCACCACTCTTAGGGCTTCTAACGTCATAAAGCTATTAATTACTACACAGTACATTTATTTCATTTTAATTATAATTTAAGGTTCTTTAGAATAAAAAAAAATATTTAAAAGATCCCTGCAGCGGTTTTAGCTGGAAATGTGAATTAGCATTTAATCTCCAATGAGTACATTCAGTAAGATTTTATTTTTAAACAGTTCATACAATAAATCACTTCTCTTATTGCTGAATGTACTCTTAATTCCTTCCAATTTTCGAATTTGAGTTCTCAATCGGAAATGTGCGCGAACGAAATAAATTTTGGTAAAGATCTTTAAACTTTGGAACAACTTACACGGCTTTTTCTTACTAATGGTTGTGGTTGGTTCCGCACAACTGGAAAGCATCAGAAATATTTTCCATGATAGTCTGCTTCTTTTTGTGGTCATCGGCCAGTTTCGAGCCGTTCGCCCATCATCAGGACAGTTTTTCTCAAACTGTGTGATAACATAGATTTGCTCTATGTAAGCCTATGTTATCACATTGACAAAAAAAAATGGTTACATTGACAATATTAAAAAGTAAAACAAGTATATTTTTTTTTTTAACTCTCTCTTACTTCTAAGAAAAGAATCTCTTACTTCTAAATCCTGTAATCCAATCACATTAACGCCCGAAACGGTCGATGACACAAAAAGAAGCAGGCTATCATGGAAAATATCCTCTGGTTCTGTTACTGCATTTAAAACAAAAAAAAAAATGATCAATTTTCTACATTTAGTGTAATGTTATGGTTTGATGATGTGTATTTGTGGTAAATAGCACAAGCGGTCTTGTATAAAGGCGTAAGTATGTTTGAGGAAAGATAGAAGTATAAGAATAATTAAGAACACACTGGTAGATTAAATAAAATATATTACTCCTTAAGAGAAATTAAGTACTTTGAATATCACAAATAAAACTTATAATAAAATCTTATAACTCAATACTGATATAGCTCTGATGTTTCCACCTTGATTTTGTAGCGCAAGTCTGAAAGGTAGAGTACAGACTATAGATACTAGGAAGAGCGATTCCTGAAGTGTTCTGGCTTGGGAGCAGAATTGCGACTGTGTTGATTGAAAGCTGAGTTTAGACTATATTAAGGAATGCTCTCTAACAAAGCAGTTGGCCAAGTCTCACTGTATTATATTAACGGATTTTTGTGCCTTTGTTTTCTTAATAGCAATGACCAGATTTAATATACCTGGTTGTAAAATACACTCTTTTTGAAGGGGTAAATTCATAGCACTATGATAAATATAAAATATTAAAATACAATTTTCGATACTATAAAATATTCTAAATTATTTTTAAAAACTATTATTTTTCGATTTCGTCCTTCCACTACATTAGTTTTTGATCTTGTTGTTGAAATATATAATTATAAACAATTCTGATGTGAAACACTCATACGACTTACTCTTACTCCTGTTTTATTACAATTTATATATAATTTATATATAAAATGATACATTATTTTTAAAATTCAAATTTTATTCATTTTTCCCATAACATAAATAATAGATCAGAGATATTTTCCGTGATAGCCTGCTTCATTTTGTGGACGGTCAATCGACCAGGTTGTCTTGATAAACAGTGTGACAATACAGGACTTGCAAAGAGCAAAAGCTCAGTTTATACACTAAGTATAGTTTCGTGGAAAACTCCGAAAAACTAAAAAAAAAAACCTTGTAAAGTTTTTGCACTTCCATTTTAACCGATTATTTCTTTAAATTTGGTAATTATTGGAGCAAAGTTTCTGTCGTAAATAAATGCATATAGGTGTTAGGAATCATACATTATAATGAAATGGTATAGCTTGGCAACTTAGATATGAAACTTGTGGGCGGAGTTAAATGACGTCACGCCATTAGAAAGCTCAAGGGATGGGCGGAGCAAGAGCAGCCATTTAAGTGTCAGCACTAAGTTGCCGAGTTGGAAACTTTTTTTGATAGAAACGTGACCTTCCAGCACGCCAGAACTTTGCTCAAATCAATTTTAGAAAAAGAAAAAAAAAAGTTACAAACAAAAGTGATATGTTTCTGTCCATAAAGTTAGTATACAAAGTTTTGAAAAAAAAAACCTGTTGGTGTTGTAGTGGCAGAAGCAATTGGAAAAAATAGAAATAATTTTGGAAAATATGTCAGTGATTTTTTAACTTAAAATAAAGTGTATTAAAGTACAGTGAAATGAACTTAGAATCTGTTAAGGGACTATTAAACTGAATTCAATGATATCCCTAGACAAAGGACCCAGGTACAAGACCGTTAGAAAGACCTTTCTAAATTACCCCCCCCCGGACAGACGAGCATTGTTTGAAGAGTATTATTTCAGCATTCAACCAGCATTAGAGAGAGAACATCAATGTGCCAGTTAGTGTTACGTGTACATTTGAGTTTAAATCAATGAAGTCCTAGAATTTCTGTATACGAGTATTTCATTATTTTTGTGATTTCATTACTAAAATTAAGTTGTAATTATTATTCGAATATATTTAATTTGAAACATATATTTTATTGAATTATATTTTGTATTAAAGTATATTTTGTATTTATTGAGAGTTCAGTAATGTGTTTTTAAAAATAAACAAATAAATAAAATAAATAATTAAAAATAAAAAATAAAAATGAATAATAAAAAATAAAATTTCAAATGTGTAATTAAAATTTTTAACTGAATTATTTGTATATGTTACTTTGTATGTTTTTAAGGAAAATAAAGCTATTATTATTATTATTATTATTATTATTATTATTATTATTCGCATTATTCAATAATTCAAATATAGTCAAATTATTTATTGTGGAGCATTGGTGACTTCTTCATTATTTCTTAATACTCTCTCTTCTCTAAAATTTACACGCACATAAGCCCTTTCAATACCGCTCTTGCTACACACTACAACAAACATACAACTACACATCTTGCCAATCACATTAAATTGTATTTGTGGAGAAAATCGGAGAAAACTGAAAAAACTCTGCATTAAGTCACACTTTCGATCAACTGATTTTTTTCAAATTCGGTATTTTTGCATTACATTTAATTCTAATTAAAATTATATAGATGTTAGAATAGTTATAATGAAGTAAAATACCCACTTTAGAGGAAAGTCATAACCCCGTCCATCCCTAAAAAATACTTTTAAGTGAATTTTTACACAGAAAAATATTTCAAATAAAAGTCAGAGACCTACGAGAGCATAGTCTTTCATACAATGTTAAAAGAAAATGGATTCTTTTTCAAGAAAGACAGAGGAAATATGTTCTATTTAGGAAAGAGGTACATGCGGTTGAATGATTTTGACCATCATTTTATTATCAATTCACTTGTTAGTACTTAAACGAAATATCAAGATTTAACCTTTTTTGCGATTCTCTGTTTTTTGAGTTACGCTGACCATACTTATACTATAAAGCAGCACCTGCTCTAAAGGCGGACAACCCAGACATTTGTCTGGGGCGCCATTTTGGCTGTAAGTGTGAGAAAAATATTGATGTGTTAACATGCATCTGTCTTTACGCGTTGGCCTTTCGTGGGAGAATTCAGGGTTCGATTCCCATGAGGGCAATGTTGACCCAGCAACGTGACAAAAATTGAGAAGCTACAGTTAGTAGCGCCCTAGGTAGCGAAGGCTAGAACCGACTGGCTAACCTTTGCGCTTCATAGAACCTTTGCTATTGCGCCATAGAGTTAGGATAACATGCATATTTATACTTCTCTGAACAGAATAGCATTAGCATGCGATCAGAGCACTGCTTTAGCTTGTGTTGAACATGCATAGGCTTGCTTATTACTTGCCTCTAATTATAAAATAGCGGTTTCATTACACAATAGCATTATTCTTGCTATTACGTTGATAATGTTAACCAGTGGGATTTCATAAAAATATGTATCTTTGTTGTGGTGGTTGGTTCCCTCAGAGCTGGAAAGCATCAGAGACATTTTACATGGTAGCCTGCTTCATTTTGTGGTCATCGACCGGTTTCGGGCGTTTGCCCATCTTCAGGATGCGTTTTTAGACAGTGTGATAACACACAAGTCTGTGTTATCAGGTTATCACACTGCACAAGTCTGTGTTATCACACTGTCTGACAAACGCATCCTGAAGATGGGCGAACTCCCGAAACCGGTCGGTGACCACAAAATGAAGCAGGCTACCACGGAAAATGTCTCTGAATGTATCTTTATTTAAAAAATATAGATATATTATTAAGGGGCAATTTGTCTTTTTGTCCTGGGTGACATAACCGCTAGAGCGGGCGCTGCGACACAGACCTATATCTAAAAGTCACTTTTATTGAACACACGTACCTCAAAATGTAGTTTACCGGTGAAACTCAATTTCCAAAATGGGACCTGATTGCAATATTTCCTTTTTGACTGTAAAAAATGTGTGTAATAGAATTCTCATGGTTGCAAGAAGTTGAGAACTGATTTCGTTTAATTTCCAAATACGAGGAATTATTAGGTCATTTAGTTTTCGAAATTGAGTTGGACAAGAGGAGTAAGCTGAATACGGAAAAAATGATTTTAGCGATGATATGCGTGTGTATGTTTTCATTTCTGACGAAAATAACCCTAAAGTCAGGGTATTTATTTTATATATACTCCATAAAATAATACATCTAAACCTCAATTAATTTAATTACAAAAATGATTTGTACAATACCAAAAAAAGATGCTAAAATTTGGTGGAAAATAAAGAATTATAGCGCAAAGTATTAAACAAACAATTAATTAAATTTTGGTAATTTTAAAATTCTGCGAAATTGATTGCATGTGTTCTGGTGTTACCTTTTAGGTAGCCATTTTTTTCTACGGTTTCCTTAACTGTGATACATTTAAATATTAATTATGATACATTAAATTAATTTTAAATATGAGAACAGTATTTATTAAATTAACTGTTAAAAAATTCAGGGGGCGGGACAATTTTTTATGAAAAGAAGGGGGGCGACGATACAGAAAGTTTGAAAACCACTGGCGAGTATGCGATTATAAAGTTTTGGTGTAAATACGTCAACCGGAAGTGTTACATTACTGATTTTTTTTTAAATTACACTGAGTGTGTAAACTAAATTTGCTCTGTGCAAGTCTGTGTTGTCTCATTGTCTGAAAAACGCATCCTGAAGATGGGCGAACGCCCAAAACCGGTCGATGACCACAAAATGAAGCAGGCTACCACGGAAAATGTCTCTGATGCTTTCCAGCTCTGCGGAACCAACCACCACAACAATTATTATGTTATGATGCTATCATGTATCATACCGAACAGAGGCGATTGGGAATGTGACCCCCCCCCCTCTGCACGGTAACTTGGTCTGATATACAGACGGCTCCATGGGGGCAGGCCTAAGATTAAGATCAAGGCCAGCCTAGAGAAGTACGCCACGTTCTTTCAGGCTGAAGTTGTGGCGTTACAACTCTGCGTTAAGGAGATTATAAGGCAAGGCTTAGAGGGTAGGAGAGTGGCATATACTCCGACAGTCAGGCAGCCCTGAAGGCACTTTCTTCACGCCAAATAGTCTCAAGACTTGTGGGATAGCCTAATTGCCCTAACCGTGGTGGGTGCACGGGTACAAATTGACACTCGCCTGGGTGCCGGAACGTGCGGGGTTTCTGGGCAATGAGAGGGGGGGTTCGAAGCCCCGAACCCTTCTGCGGTGTCCAGAAGCCTAATTCAAACTTCTATTGAAGGTTGGATAGAAGAACAGCGACTGCTTTGGTGGGAGAGAAAACCAAGACAGAGGCAGGCAAAACTCTTTATTATAAGACATTTGCCTAAATTCACTAGGATCTACTGATCCATAGCCGAAGGGATATAAGGCCAATGAAATGTTATTGGTGTGATGGGTTGTTCTATGTTTGTAGTTGTAGTTGTTGTAGCACGAGCGGTTTAGTAAAAGGGCATGTGTTTGTAAGTTTTAAGAGAGAGAAGTAATAATCAAGAGAGCACCACTGTTTTTAAAATAAATATATTATTCTCTAAGCAAATTTAAGTACTTTACAATATCACAACTATATCTTAATAAATCAGATGTTTATCTAGAATAAAGGCAAATCACTATCACTGGCACTGAGTTTAAGAGAGCGATTCCTGAAGCAAGTGTTCTGGCTTGAATGTCTGTTGCAGACTGTCTTGAAAGAATGTCTTCTAATTGTTCGTTCAAATCTTCCCCTGTGAGAAGAAGGGATAGACAATGTTAACAAGGTTCATGAACTTTTCCTATAACTGTAGTTCTTCTACCTGGGTTACACCTTTTTTGCCAATAAGCTCGCATTTTTCTCATAATTTTCTTCAATTAAAATAGATATAATTTCTTGCATCCATCACAGTAATAGTGAGTCTACTAACAGGGCATTGTAGGCTATAACAGGCACATGCAACAATTACTACTTGCAGATAGCGCGGTATGCCGATTCTGCAAGACCCCGGTGCACATCCTTTCTGAGTGTGCTGGCCTGGCAAGGACAACGTCTCTTCAACTGGGGACAGGCAATCACGAAGCTATGAGCTTTATGAAGGAGCCACTCTCAGCTTTGCTACGCCTGATTGGTTGGGCGAAGCTGAGGGATGTGCTATAATTTCAGGGGATCCACTTTTAGACTTCTTATTGTAATTCGCAGTGGAATGAAGCCCCTCCCCGGCCCCGCTTTTATCCTATTCTAAATAATATAATCATCTAAATATCATTAATTAGAATTAAATTTGTTGCCACAAATTTTGTAACTTCGAAGAAAATTAACTGACCATGAATGAGATCCGGAAAGATTTTCGGAATAAAGTAACTAAGTTCAGATTTTCCAAGTGATATAACATTGAAAACAAGAAACTATGTTAATCATAAATAAACTGGAGTAAGAGAAAGTCGTGTGAGTGTTTCACGCCAGATTTTTTTTATTTTTTTAAAGAAAAGAAAAATATATGTTAAAAACTTGATGCTCTATACTCCAAGAGAAATATGAATACTGAATTATTTACTGTTTACATGCTAATGTAAAATGTATGTGCTTTTAGAGGTTATCTACAAATGTGTAAAGTAAACCTAACATCTTTGCTTGACCTTTCTAAACAATGTTGTTTTTTTTTTTCTTTCTTAGTAGATATGAGTGTAAGTTAAACTCATAATACACTAAGCACTAAACATTTCTTTAAATAATGTTTGCATTGTATAATTTAAATGAATGACTGACTATATACCCACTAACTATCAAATTACATAGTATAACTTTTAGAAAAATTATTCTTCAAGAATAATAACATAATGTTTTTTAAACAAATTGAAATCTAATGTAGTTTTGTTATCACTATAATTTAATTAATGTCATCCAACAATCTTTGAGATGCCAATATCTCATTATTATTAATGGCTCTTTGCATATAAATGAATGTAACAATATATCTTGAAAATAAAACTTAAGGCCAATATGTAAGGCTGCAATACCATTATGTATGAGAATATGTGAGATAATTTTAACAAAAAAATCATTTTAAAATTATGAGTCTTAAAGCATAGAAACATGGTATCAAATTATTAAGCAAAAAAATCCATGGCACTCATTAGAAAAATAATTTTTTTGAAAAAATATATAAAAAAAAAAAAAATCTGGTGTGAAACACTCACACAACTTTCTCTTACTCCAGTTCTCAAAATGATAATTGACAAATTTTATAGTTTGTGTACCAAATTTAATGAAATTCGTCGAAAACTGAAAAAAAAGTGCACTTCCGGTTTACTAACTTTCTTGAAACTCGGAATTTCAGCCATCTATTTATTTCTAACTAATTATGGTTGGATGATAGAATTGTATAATCAACTAGGGATAGCACTTTGATGAAAATCTAACCCCACCCCTACCCTAAAAGTGCCCTTAAAAGAATTTTCCCAGATAAATGTTTTAGATAAAAGTTGTAGATCTTTGCATGTTTAGTTTATATAGAAGTTTCAAAAAAATGTCGGAGCCATTTTTGAGAAAATTGCGAAAAAGTGAATAAATCATTTAGTAAAGTGGTAAAGTAAACGCACTTCCGGTTATCCGATTTTTTTCAAACTCGGTATTTCAACAACATATTTAATTCTAATTAACATTATTTAGATGACAGAATTGTCTAATAAACTGAAATAGCACTTTAGATGGAAACCTAACCCCCCCCTCCCCCAAAAGTGCCCTTCAATGCATTTTCCCGGAGAAATGTTTCAAATAAAAGTTGTAGCTCTTTGTATTGGGGGTTGATGTTTGAAGTTTAAAGAAAATCGTCGGAGTCATTTTTGAGAAAATCGCAAAAAAGTAAAAAAATCCAACTAGTAAAGTGGTACTTCCGGTTGAGGAATTTTGACAGATAACGTAGTGTCAGTTCCCATGGTGTGATACCTAAACGGAATATCAAGTTTCAACTTTCTATAGTGTTCGTTTTTGAGCTATGCTGTTCACATACATACATACATACACACGCACAGACCATTTGCTAAAAACCACTTTTTTGGACTCAGGAGACCTCAAAACGGATATTTCCGGTGAAAACTCGATATCGATAATTTGACACGATTACAAATTCTTACTTAAAGTAATAAGTAATGAGTAAAATAATAATAAGTAATAATAAAAATACATTAATGCAATTCTCATAGCCGTAATTATATAATTTACTCACAAGTAAAAAATGTCACAGCGCTCCGAATGCTTCTTAAAATGAATTTACGGAAAATAATTGTAACTATTTTGAGTAAAAATTGTAGCTGTATTTAATATGGGTAGTAATTATTAAACTTTGACGCAACACTCCATAAAGGGAGGAGTTTGATTGGTAAGCACGCCACGTTTCCCACTATCGTTTTAGTTCAGGCCTTTGCTACCAAGGTTCGCTACTAAACTTTTTCTCACGATGACCGTGTCAGCAGTGTCTTTGCCCACAAGGGAATTAAACCTTGAAGTCTTGTACATCAAGGCGACTTGACTTGCACGCGCAAAACAGTTAATATAACAAATTTGAGGGGAAAAAATTGCAGGTTGAAAAATTGCATTAAAAAAAACTTATGTTGCCGGTTTATAGTATCGAACCATTCATTATTTTTGGGTTGCTCAAGTAAAACCGAAAAGAAATAGCCATTTAAACTTTTTGCGATTTTTTTTTCTCTTTTGAGTTATGCTCACTGGCCACAAACACTTTCCTAAAAACCGAAATATGTATTAATTTTATTAAAACTCAATTTCAAAAATCTGACTTGATTGCCCCTGCCACCCCACTTGCACTTTAAGGGAAGTAGTACTCTTTTTAAGCTTATTTTGTTTTCTTCTTCTCCTTGTCCTCTTGTGCAAGTTAGCCAGATTCTCTGCCCAGGTTTCTTGCGGCTTTCATCGGCGTTTTAGCTGCGGCTGGTGGTTGGGTGTTTGTTGTTGATCGTAACTAGTACATATTGTTCTATTCATACTATTTGCTTTTTATTTTCATAGTGTGATT
The DNA here is from genome assembly GCA_011037195.1 of Triatoma infestans. Classification (NCBI taxonomy): domain Eukaryota; kingdom Metazoa; phylum Arthropoda; class Insecta; order Hemiptera; family Reduviidae; genus Triatoma; species Triatoma infestans. Next base: position 10,998 of record JAAEAF010013812.1, on the reverse strand, counting down.
TTTGTTTTTGTTTATAAAATTCAAAATAGCCAAATATAATCCGTGGTTTGGTTTTGTGAGGATGGTATGCAGATTGACAGGTATTGTATATTTTGCATTTATGATAGCCTTCCATAGTTTATCTCTATCCTCTTGGTGATTACCATATTCAAGAATCAGGTGGTTGGCGTCGATGATTGATTCAGACGGACATGAGCATACTGGGTTGACTGAGATTCCTATACGAGACAGATGATGGGGAGTGTAATAGGATCCGAAGCAGAGAGAGAGAGAGAGAGAGAGAGACAGTCTCACTCACTAGGCCAGACTAGAGTGAGAGAAACTGTTTAAATACAGTTGTGTCAGCCTTAGGAGAGACCGACAGTCTTGCAGCAGAGTTCATATAGCGGTCACAACGCGTCATCAACCTTTCTCTTTACATCTCACTACCATTTTATATATTTTAGTGTAAAGTCCAGACAGTTTGTGCTACTTTTCTATTATACAATGTTCAACTTTTACTTCTAGTTTATTTATCTATCTAACCCAACTTCTCTCCTTATCAAACCTATTATAGTATAACAACTCCCCTGGTGGGGTGCTATTATATGTAATAGATTTTCTTGCAGTTAGGATTTATTAGTAAGGATAATAAGATCCGTTCCTACAGAATAAATATCACGGGTTTGTGGTGAACTAAGATTCGTGATCTGCAAATAAAATACACCCAGTAAATGTCAAAGCACACTTAGTAAAATGTTACATATATTCTGAAAAACATATACAGTAAATGGTTGCTATGACCAATCTGTTCGCTCAGGGAGTGACACAGATTGTCAATCGTCGCTCGTCGAGTAGAGTGGCCTGGCCCTCTTGCCTAGCGCACACTACTATATCGGTGATCGTTGTATGAACAAACGGCCTGGCTCTCCTGCCTAGCGCAGATGTCCTGAAACGGTGATCGCTGGATGAGCACACGGCCTGGCTCTCTTGCCTAGCGCAGATGCTCTGAGAAGTCAGTTAAGGGCCTGCCTAGCTAGCGCCAAAACTATTAGAAAAGGTTCTAATCGCTGAGTACTTCTCGACTATTCTGGCCCTGGGTAGCCCTTTATATACGATTCTCAGGTGGTAGGGATGGTGTCCAGTAGGCGGGTCTAGTCGGTGAAAGGTTTCCCCTCTGTAGTGTGGAGTAGGAGAGTCCTAGTGTAGTGGGGTGTGCCTCCCTAGTGAAGGTCCACTTGGTGCAAACCTGGTGGCCGGGCGGAGAACTGTTCTTACAATAGGGAGAAAAGTTATGGTTAAAACGAAGTCTGGTCATGGTTTTGTAAACAAAACTTCTACTTTCTGGTAGGTCAGTGAACCAAGGTTTTTTTTGGGGGATTGTCGGGATTGAAGGGAGGTGTAACATTTACCTTTGAGGCATTTTGATTTCTTTGATACTCTGTGGACCATTTTCTGTAACACTTGCGTTTGGAGTAATTCTTTATATCTGAGGGTAATAACTTTTCAAAATTGAGATCCTCTAGATTTATTGCCTTCTTTGCTTTTTCAGTATGCAATTTCATTGCCAGATATCCCTGAGTGACTCTTAATCCATATCAATCGTACAATTTTTCCGTTAAGACCCGCTCACTTTAGCAGATTTCGAGAACAAACTTGAGAGAACAAAAAGTTTCAAGCCCGGGGTTTCATAATTTGGTAAGCACACTTTTGCTGTCGGAAAGAATGACCACTGTTTGTGCAATTGAAAGAAGATTTGCGCATTTGTTTATGCCAGTTTGGCTGTAAAAATTTAAGAATTACAGTTTAACCTGTATAACGTACTTTGTTCTGTAAGCGGGTCGAACCAGGAGACTTGGATCTATCAGTATAGAAGTAATATACTCCGGGGAAGTTTTTTTTTCTTTTTTTAGCTTAGATGACCCATTTTTGATCTTTAAAAAAAATAACACAATGAATAAACTATGCCTTCTATTCAAAATATCCTTATCATATGATTCCCCCCCCCCAGTTCAGCTATATTGTTGTGCATAAAATTATAAAACAAAAAAGTTTAACTCTTTTTTTTCTTTTTTTGTGACTGAAAATTATGATTTATGACTATGCAATCTTCTGTTTGACATTTCTTGTGGTACTTCCTTGGAAAATTAAAGATAGTATTGTTTATTGTTACCATTACAAATAAATTATATTCCTTGCCTCTTCATTTTCTATTTTTACTTTCTCTTACTCCTAGTAAGAGGAAGTATTGTAATCGTGTCAAATTTTCGATATCGAGTTTTCACCGGAAATATCCGTTTTGAGTCCCCTGAGTCCAAAAAAGTGGTTTTTAGCAAATGGTCTGTGTGTGTGTGTGTGTGTGTGTGTGTGTGTGTATGTATGTATGTATGTGAACAGCATAGCTCAAAAACGAAAACCGTAGAAAGTTAAAACTTGATATTCCATTTAGGCATCACCGTGGGATCTGACACTACGTTATCTGTCAAAATTCCTCAACCGGAAGTACCACTTTACTAGTTAGATTTTTTACTTTTTTGCGATTTTCTCAAAAATGGCTCCGACGATTTTCTTTAAACTCGATACATCAACCACACATACAAAGAGCTACAACTTTTATTTGAAACATTTCTCCGGGAAAATGCTCTGAAGGGCACTTTTGGGGGAGGGGTGGGGTTAGGTTTTCATCTAAAGTGCTATTTCAGTTTATTTCACAATTCTGTCATCTAAATAATGTTAATTAGAATTAAATATGTTGTTGAAATTCCGAGTTTGAAAAAAATCGGTGCGTTTACTTTACCACTTTACTAAATGATTTATTCACTTTTTCAAAAATTTCTCAAAAATGGCTCCGACGATTTTTATGAAACTTCGTATATAAACTAACATGCAAAGATCTACAACTTTTATCTAAAACATTTCTCTGGGAAAATTCTTTTTAAGGGCACTTTTAGGGGAGGGGTAGGGTTAGATTTTCATCAAAGTGCTATTCTAGTTGATTATACAATTCTATCATCCAAACATAATTAGTTAGAAATAAATGGATGGCTGAAATTCCAAGTTTCAAGAAAATTAGTAAACCGGAAGTGCGCTTTTACTGAACAGTTTTTTCAGTTTTCGACGAATTTCATTAAATTTGGTACACAAACTATAAAATTTGTCAATTATCATTTTGAGAACTGGAGTAAGAGAAAGTTGTGTGAGTGTTTCACACCAGATTTTTTTAGTGATATATTATTTGTTATGCTGAGCCTTTACGTAACTCTTTGGTTCTGAATGTGTGTTTTTAGAGTTAATAATATTCGGAATAAACTTCTCAAATCCGGAAGCAAAGTTATAAACTGTAAATTGAATGTTAATTAATATAATGAATTTTTACAATACGCTAGTTCAAAAATAAATAAATTAAATTTCTAATAAATAGAAGTGAATGAAATGTTGAGATATTTTTGTTAACAGAATGAAAGAAAAGACTTTAACAAAGCTGTACAATTATTATCTTGACTACTAGGTTACACTAGTTTAGATAAACACACCATGATAATGTTACGTTTTTTTTATTTTTATTTATCAACGAGAGAGATTATAATACTGTTGTAATATTTAGTAAGAGTATTTGTTGCTTATACTGTAAAACTTTACTATGAAACTTATGATAAAAATTGTTTTCTATAGAACTGGTTATTTTTTTAAAGTCTAATGTAATATATGTTCTTTTTTAATCATTAAACAAATAAATAAATATATATATACTTGAAATAAGTTGCATAACTACTTACCAAACAGCTGAGTTTTAAAACCCTTTCCCCTTCCAGATTATTATTTTATTGTTATGCCCATACAAGTTAGGAATGTTGAGAGAGAGAAGATAATATATATATTTCATTCTTTCTTTTCCTTTTATTTATTTATTTATTTTTATTTGGTCCATTCTTGAGCAGGTAAAATATAAGGTTTAATCCTTGAGGTTTTATGACTAGTGATTTGCATTATGTAATATAATATGTAAACCTGTATACTTACGACTAAATACTAAATACTTGTACGAATAATAAATAAATTCAATTAATATTTTTAAGAAGCTTTTTTTTTTTTTTTTTTTTTTTTTTTTTTTTTTTTTTTTTTTTTTTTTTTTTTTTTTTTTTTAATATTACGTAAGTAAATAGAAAGTTTTGATATTTTTTCTTTACTTTTTCAAGAAAACCTGGAGAAATATAATCAATTTTCTTTATTATTATTAAGCATTATCGTAATAAGGAAAAATCTGATCTAAAACACTAGGGGACACATGATTTTCTCCTGACTTCAAGTTAATATAATTTATTCAAGAAATTTTCTTTAAAATAGCAACGTTCTAATGTTTAGTTGGGCTGACCATAAACAAGTAGGTGGGGGGATTTTATCTGTATATCTGAGCGGCCTTATGTTAAAAAACAAAAAAAAAAAACTGGAGAACATTTAAATCTTAACTAACTGATAATCCCCCCCCCCAAATATTCTTCTTCAATTCATTTTTTCAAGAAAATGTTTCAAATAGAAAAGATAATGTTTCTATCAACGAGAGGCATTCAATAAATAACGAGATAAATCGCTGTATATAAAAAAAAACGATTTATTTAATCAATACAAAACTTTGGCTACTTTTCAACATAGTCCCCCAGCAACATTTATACATTTATCCCATCGTTCTTCTAATTTGTGTGTATGCTTTTGGCATAAAATTCTTTGGGTTGATCACGAACTGATTTTTAACTTCTTCATTAGATTGAAGATGTTTACTACGTAGAGCCTCTTTAAGGGATCCAAACAAATGGAAGTCCGATGGGATGGAGCTCGGGGCTGTAGGGGGGTTTGTTGAAGGATCTCTAACCCCACTTTGACTGATTTGAAACCTGGTTTCTTTGTGGGCGTTTGTAAGTTGTCTTGGAACTCATCTCGTAGAAGGTTTCTTGTACTGCACCTTATTCTGAATAATGTTATGAACAGTTCCAATACTCGCGTGCACTTCTTCAGCTATCAGTTCAACAGCAATATGCCTGTTGTCCTGAATTAACGCGTTAATGGAGATTCGAGGGAGGTAGTTGCAACTTCAACCGGTCGTCCACTTCGTTGCTCGTCACACACACTTACACGGCCACTTTTAAACTGTTCTACCCATTTGTAAACGTTCGAATAGTTCAAACAATTATTCCCGTACACTATCAACATTCTTTGATGGATTTCGCTACCTTTAATACCCTCTGCAATTAACGATCTTATCACTGAGCGTTGTTCTTCCGAGGTGCAATGCTTGAGCCGGACTCGCCATTGTTAACTGATTACATTTGAGGTTATGCTTACCAAATACTCTCTGAACAGCTGATGAGAAACTAAGTATAAGGATGCCAACTTGACGCAATGAAACTATTGTATTGATTAAATAAACCGTTTCTGAGCTACAGCTCAGATTGTCTCGTTATTTATTGAATGACGCTCGTATACAGCAAGTATTCCGAGTTTAAAGAAAATTGTTGTAACCGTTTTTGAGAAAAATTAAAAAAAAAAAAAATCAAAAATCAAAATCGTGCTTCCGGTTAACCGATTTTCTTCTAGTGTGTATTAAAACAAAAACAAAAAACCAAAAAATATACTAAGTGGTGCTTTATAGGAAAGCATTAGCTGTTGTTTCCCCAGCACTTCCAAATTATTAATTATTTCGAGAAAATATTTCAAATAAAAGTGATAGGTATTTATATGTTTATGTTAATAGAGATAGTATATGAAGTTTAAAGAAATTTGTTGAAGCCGCTTTCGAGAATATCACGAAAAACTGAAGAAAAAAAAACAAATCAGTAAAATCGCACTTTCGTTGATGGATTTTGCACGTAATCTTCGTGACTGATGCCAAATCGAAATACTAAGTTTAAGCTTCCTGCGACTTTGGGTTTATTAGATATATCTGTGTGTGTTAACATACTCGCAGATATTTTGTTAACACACTCACAACCACAATACACACATATATATAGACGATAAGCTAGAAATATTTTTGTCGTATTCAAGGGATAAATTTGCAGTGAAACCTCAATTTTGAAAATCTCTCACGATCGTAATTTACCAGAAATAAGAGAAAATAAAAAACTAAATTCTTGGGTAATAGTCCTCCTCGATTATTGCCACACCATTTTTTTGGGAAGGAGAAGAGTGGTAGGTTCCTGCACGCTGTTCAGTTCAGGCACATGCTATCAGGATCCTAGATATATTTTTAAAATGTGGAAAATGTTTTATTAGTAAGTTACGTTTTGGAAAGTTATTAGCTTAGTTCAGTGGTAGCGCGCTAGACTCGCATGCGGGGAGGTCTCGGGTTAGAGTCCAGACAGTGCTGTCTTCAAATTTTCTCTTCTTACGAGCTTCTACAACACACTGTGCGGTGATGGGTAGTGCTGCCTGTAACACAAGGGTACTGCACGGAGGCTGGCACTGAGATTCTTTACGGCCAATGACCACAGATGTTGACGCCTTAAATAGTAACAATAAATGTAACGTTCGGTACAAACAACAACCGAATAAGAATACAATCGGCATAAGTATAGCTTCTATTCTGACAGGCAGAGATGTACTGTGTCGAAATAATATAGAAACTGGAGCCCTTGGTAAACCATAATAGCTCATGATGATTAAGTTGAGTGCCACAGGCATTCAAGGCAATGAAGAGGCCATTAGAATGGTAAAGGTGGGGATCTTGCTGTATCTCCATCGATACAACTACCCATGAAGTCATTAAGTACTGGCGCAAAGAAACTCTTTACGGGTGGAGGATTTGCGAGGCAGAATCATTACTCCAAATGGAAAGCCCATACGCTACCACCCATCTATTTCCTTCATAAAAAAAAAATTAGTTAAGAAGTAAGGATTACGCCCCAATTTCACAGCAATGCTATAAAATAAAATAACTCTGTTTCACCTTTTACGTGAATATAATAGCCCGAAACAGGAACCAGGGATAGTTACTTCTCGCCTCAATCTTGGTGATAATTAATGTTACTGGGCTGTTCTGAGATGTTACTTGCAATGGCCTTGTTGTGATCTAAAAAAATCTTCCCCTCATAGAGCTCCGTCAATAAAACAGAATAGTAAATTTAAGAACTAATAATTTAAAAATCTGGAATGAAGCACAAATCAAGAATATATATATATATACATACATATGTGTGTGTGTGTGTGTGTGTGTGAAAAATTGCAGACTTGATATTCATTCCGTTTAGACATTGCTACTACTTCTGACAAAGTTTCGGTCCAAATTCCTCAACTAAAAAATGGAATGAAAATAGAACTTGGTGGTTATACCTAAACGGCTGTTAAGCTCCTGCCCCTTGTCAAAGCTTTATTAGTAGTTGTGACATGTTCGAGTTCTGCCTACAAGTTTCACAACTAAATTGTAAACATATTCGTAAACCTGTAAACCGATTTTCTCTATACACGGAATTGTGGCATAAAATAAGAAACATTTATTATCTGAAATTCTTTACCCAAAAAATTAATTTAAGGAGGTTCTGAGAGAGCCGGGGACATTAGTCATCTAAAGTACCATATTTTATATGAATCAACATCAATATAATATTGTAACGTTTTTCCCTCTATACGAACTACTGCAACTAGTTTTAAGTGGGTTCGTATAGATAAAATACTCTAAACTTCAATAAAGAAAACACCAATTTATTGTTATACACCATAACAAAATACAACACTTAATAATAATTACTTCACAGTTTAAACCACAAAAGTTCAATTTGTTCACTTTTTATACAATTTCCACAAACGTACACTTCGTTTGTAACTAGAAAACTCTCTCAACATATGATTTCTTAATTAACATTATTTAGATGATAGAATTGTCTAATAAACTGAAATAGCACTTTAGATGGAAACCTAACCCCACCCTTCCCCCAGAAGTGCCCTTAAATGAATTTTTCTGGAGAAATGTTTCAAATAAAAGTTGTAGCTATTAGTATGTGTAGTTGATATACTAAGTTTGAAGAAAATTTTTGGAGCCAATTTTGAGAAAATCGCAAAAACGTAAAAAAAAAAAATAGTAAAGTAGTACTTCCGGTTGAGAAATTTTGACAAATGACCCACTGTTGGATCCCATGCTGATAAACTAAAACGGAATTTTTTTTTATAAGTTTGTGACTTCTACGTTTTCATTTTTTGAGCTATGCTGTTCACAATGTGATCTACACACCTGTGTGGGTATGGACCACTGGTACCAGGGGCGGTGGAGGTTTTTTTGGTGTCTTCGGTGGTGGACAAAGACCTTGCAGATGGGGGGGGGTCGGGAGCGCTTGGAAGTATTTAAAGGCTGGCTTGCCTCAGTACGACGGGGGCTATGATGACTACCCCTACTGCGGCCTTGGAGGTCCTGCTAAACCTTCCACCACTCCACATTTACGTCCAAGGCGTTGCAAGAGCAGTTGTGGCACGACTACAACAGGGACAAGCGCCCATCTATCCCAGGCATACTGGGAGGTACCAAGACCTATAGGAGGAGCTGGAGGCGGACCCGATCTTGGGCCTACCTACGGACATAATGACTCCTAGGTATGACTTCCAAAAACCCTTCAAAGTCTTGATATTAGACAGAGGGGCATGGAAGAATGGGCCGCCAATTACAGGCGAATCTATGTGGTATACGGACGGGTCCAAGACGGAAGATGGAGTGGGAGCCGGCGTGTACGGGGCTCATGCGAGATGTAATATCTCGGTGAGCCTGGGAAGGCTAGCTACGGTCTTTCAGGCGGAGCTAGTCGCGATTATTATCTGCGCCGCCGAAATAAGAAGACGGGGAGTGTATAACTCCAGAGTCGTCATTTATTCGGATAGCCAGGCTGCTCTGCGGGCAATTGACTTGTGGGAGATCAGCTCAAGGCTGGTGTGGGACTGTCTAGGTGCACTCAGGGAAATTAGTAGCCATAATAAGGTCTTCCTGGTTTGGGTACCTGGGAGAAATGTGTTTTTTCGAAGGATTGAGGATAAGACGCGTAGGGATAGAGTAAAGAACACTACGACAATAAGACTAAATCTAGATGTTAAATTTGTGGAGGAAGTACTGAGAGAAAACAGGTGCTAAGATGGTATGGGCATTTGATTAGGATCTATGAAGGGAGAGTGGCTAGAGGACATGCTGTGAGGCAAAAATATAAGGACAGCAAGATTGGAGGAAGATCGGATCGCGAAGCACATGGGAAGATGTAATTAGGCATGATATTACAGCAAGGAGACCTGGGATGGAACAAGAGATTTAAATTGACGAAAGATAGGAATACTTTGGAAGGCAATCTCTACAGCGTGAGGTAGAAGAGATGTACGTAGATTCAGAAGAAGAAGAAGATAGTTATAATGCTTTTAATAAATATTCTAAGCTTGAAATACATTTTTTTTCAAATATAATTATTTTAATTATTGTCTTAAAAGAAAGTCGTATGAGTGTTTCACACCAGATCTTTTGTAAAAAAAAAACATGTAACTAGCATGACTAAATACAATTGTTTAATTAAGGGAAATATAAACTAATTATAATAAGTTTCAAATTAACCAAAAAAAAAAAGAAAAAAATTTATCTATTCTGTTTCGTCTTTAAATATTCATTAGCTTTTTTAATAATTATATTATTTTGTCCTTGATATGTTTGGTTATAATTTTTAATTATCTTTTTTTTCCAGCTTAATAAGGAGGAGAAATTATATTTGAACTGATAAAGTACTCCATTTATTTAAAAAAACAAAAAACAAAACAAAAACAACGTAACACTATTATATCATGAACTATATATATTGTTACTCGTAATAATAAATTGTGTTACTAGGAATATTTTAAAGTAATTCCCGTTATATATTGTGGAAGGTCACTTGAACAATTAGTCGAATGTTTTTTTGTGGCCGGTGTTTTATATACAGCTGCCAATTATTGTGCTACACAGTGCGGAACATAATTTCTCATCTTCATTGGTGCAACTTATATATATATTTTTTTTCTTACTTCTTTACCTGTAACTATTAAATCATACATTCGGTAGAATTTTTTTTTTTTTTTTTTTTTTAGGATGAAATCAATGAAAAAAATATTGAAGATTTTTGGAAAAAATACGGGCAAAAAAACTAATAGCTTTCTTTGGCTTTACATTAATCATGGCCTATGATTTCTCCAATAATTATTCAATTCAACTCATAAAACATAAACTTAGATACATGTATCACTCCTAGTAAGAGGAAGTATTGTAATCGTGTCAAATTTTCGATATCGAGTTGTTTTCACCGGAATTATTCGTTTTGAGGTCCCCTGAGTCCAAAAAAGTGGTTTTTAGCAAATGCTCTGTCTGTGTGTGTGCGTGTGTGTCCGTGTGTATGTATGTATGTGAACAGCATAGCTCAAAAACGAAAAATCGTAGAAAATTGAAATTTGATATTCCGTTTAGAGGTCACCATGGGATCTGACTGTAGGTTATCTGTAAAAATTCCTCAACCGGAAGTACCACTTTACTAGTTGGATTTTTTACTTTTTTGCGATTTTCTCAAAAATCGCTCCGACGATTTTCTTTAAACTTTAAACATCAACCACACATACAAAGAGCTACAACTTTTATTAGAAACATTTCTCCGGGAAAATACATTGAAGGGCACTTTTGGGGAGGGGTGGTTAGATTTTTTCATCAAGTGCTATCCCTAGCTCATTCTACAATTCTATCATCCAAACATAATTAGTTAGAAATAGATGGCTGAAATTCCGAGTTTCAAGAAAATTAGTAAACCTGAAGTGCACTTTTACTGAACAGTTTTTTCAGTTTTCGACGAATTTCATTAAATTTCGTATACAAACTATAGAATTTGTCAATTATCATTTTGAGAACTGGTGTAAGAGAAAGTTGTGTGAGTGTTTCACACCAGATTTTTTAAAAATATTATTATTATGTTAATAATATTATTAATTATCTGTACCTTTCTAACCTTCTGTTTGCAGACGACCAGGTTATTATTGCAGAAGATGTAG
>JAAEAF010013811.1:0-105756 GCA_011037195.1 Triatoma infestans | reverse complement strand
TGCTATCCATGTTCATTATACACTTCTATCACCAAACATAGTAGTTAGAAATAAATAGATGGCTGAAATTCCGAGTTTCAAGAAAATTAGTAAACCTGAAGTGCACTTTTACTGAACAGTTTTTTCAGTTTTCGACGAATTTCATTAAATTTCGTATACAAACTATAGAATTTGTCAATTATCATTTTGAGAACTGGTGTAAGAGAAAGTTGTGTGAGTGTTTCACACCAGATTTTTTAAAAATATTATTATTATGTTAATAATATTATTAATTATCTGTACCTTTCTAACCTTCTGTTTGCAGACGACCAGGTTATTATTGCAGAAGATGTAGATGATGCTAGCTATATGCTGAGAAAGTTGATGGAAGGTTATGCTGAGTGGGGGACTGGGTATAAATTTTGATAAGACGGGGCACTTGTTCACGTCGAATGTAAGTACCTTAGAAATAGAAGGTAAACGCATCAAAAGAGTGGATCATTTTAAATACTTAGGGGGTCAATAGTAAGAAAAGGATGGCTCCTGCAAACAGGAAGTAGAAACAAGAATTAGGGAGGGGAAAAAAGTAATAGGAATATTGTACCCAGTGCTATGGGGTGGAAATTTGTTGTTACCTGGAACCAAGAAGCTGATCTTCACATCGATCCTCCAAGGTATCCTACTGTACGGCGCAGAAACTTGGGTTCTGAACAGAAGACAGCACGAGACACTCGTGGCAATGGAGATGGATTTTTGGAGGAGATCAGCAGGATGTTCGAGGCGGTATAAAGTTAGATATGACGACATTAGGAAGAAGATGGGAGTGGAGAGGAACATCTTGAACATAATTGAGACTAAGGCCCTCACGTGATATGGCCATCTGAGGAGGATGGGCCCAGGAAGATTGCATAGAGTAGTTGATGGGCAGCGAGGTGGATGGCCGAAGGAGGAGTGGTAAACCCAGAGGTAAATGGGAAGGATCGGGTGGAGGAGATGTTGGCTTACTTGGAAGAGTGCAATTGCGCTAGATAGCCGAAGGGAATCATGATTGGTGGAAAACCTTTGGAAAAAAAATAACAAAAAAAATCCGTTCTTTCTTACTCAAAATGCACAGTTTCGTCTATAAACGCACGAGATTTCGCTAGCAGAAATGATGTAATATTACTGAGAATTTCATTAATATAAAAACGATGATGGCAGCAATGAAAACGCAAATTTAAAACAAAATGTCATTTGCTTTTTCAGAACAAATAGAATAACAGCTGCACCTTTTTTAAAAGTCAACTAAATATTATATTAAAAATGAGGAAAAAGATGGTATATAATCTGATTCCAGGAAAAATAAATTAGTATAAAAAAAAAAAAACTTTAATAATAAAATACAATTCAATTTATCAATAGTTTTAGATTATGTTTAAGCTCATAAAATATTATTAAAAAAAAATTGTTGCCATTGTAAAAAAAAAAATAAAAGCACAAATTAGTATTTTGACCAAAAATCTAAAGATAACATGAGAATTATTCAATTAGATTATAATATTCTCCAGCCCTGAATAAAAATGAGATTGTATAGAAAAAAAATCTGGTGTGAAAACACTCAACAACTTTCTCTTACTCCAGTACTCAAAATTATAATTGACAAATTTTATAGTTTGTGTACCAATTTTAATGAAATTAGTTGAAAAGTGAAAAACACTGTCCAGTAAAACTGTCCGGTTTACTAATTTCCTTGAAACTCGAAATTTGGGTCATATATTAATTTCTAGTTATTTCAATTTGGATGACAGAATTGTATAATCAACTGTGATAGCATTTTAAAGAAAAACATAACCCCCCTCCCCCAAAAGTCCCATTAAATGAATTTATCAGGGGAAAAGTTTCAAATAAAAGTTGTAGCTCTTTATATGTATAGTTAACAACGCTGGTTTAAAGAAAATCGTTGGAGCCATTTTCGAGAAAATACCAGAAAACTGAAAATTATATTTCAGTAAAAACACACTTCCGGTTATCTATTTTTTTTTCAAACTCGGAATTTCAACAACATATTTAATTCTAATTAACATATTTAGATGACAGAATTGTCTAATATACTGAAACAGCAGTTAAGATGAAAACCTAACCCCACCCCTCCTACAAGAAGTGCCCGTAAATGAATTTAGGGAGACATGGTTCAAATAAAAGTTGTAGCTCTTTTGTATGTGTAGTTGATATATAACAAGTTTAAAGAAAATCGTCGGAGCCATTTTTGAGAAAATCGCAAAAACGTAAAAAAAAAAAACCTAGTAAAGTGGTACTTCCGGTTGAGGAATATTGACACATAACGCACCGTCAGATCCCATGGTGATACTTAAACGTAATATCAAGTTTGAACTTTCTAAGATTTTTCATTTTTGAGCTATGCTGTTCACACACGCAGACCATTTTCTAAAAACCACTTTTTTGGACTCAATGGACTTTAAAACGGATATTTCCGGTGAAAACTCGATATCGAAAAATTGACACGATTACAATACTTCCTCTTACTAGGAGTAAGAGAAAGTAATACAAAAACGCAATTAATACTTTTAATCAGATATTATATTTTTTATGATAGAAAACCTTACAAAGTACTGCCTTAATGCAATATAGCTTAAAACCAGAAGTTCCTTAGGCCTTTGTTCAATGTGTTTGCTATACCTTGTTCACAACTTCTCCTTAGTCCTCTCTCTCTCTCTCTCTCTCAATATATATATATGGTTTTGTGTGTGTGTGTGTGTGTGTGTGTGTGTGTGTATGTGATTGCTTAGAATTATTGATTCATTAACTTGTTAACAATTTCCATAACCAAATTTAATAAATCTTTATGATATAGTATTAAATCAATTAGTCAATACGGAAAATGAGATGTTATCAATATAGTTTGCGTAGGGAGATAATATATAGTTTATAAACTGATATCCTTCCTTATTTGTATAACTATTACTGGCTTTAACTTACAAAGCAAAACCAAAACTAATGGATCAGTTTTCACCCAAGACATCTTTGCCAAACTACATATGTATTTATTATAATCATATATTCAAATCTGGAATGTACTAAATATAAATCACTATTATACTGCTACAGTATGTTGAGTTACCGAACAATTAGAATAAATTTTTACTGCATAATTATAAGTCTAAAACCAAGGAAAGGAAATGGAAAAGCAAACTACTGTAACAATTAATAAGAAATGACTTTCCAGAAGATATTAATTGTAATGGATTAATTTAAGTTATAGTCAGGTAGAATTTACAAGGAACAAACAGGCACAGCTAATGGTACGACGTAATAACTTAAGCAGTGAATGTTGCAGGGTTATACTCATATTTCAGAATGTCAATTGGATATCAATTTCATTAATTTATAGATTTACATTTAATTTTAATAATTATTGGAGGAATATGTTCGTTGATAAGATAAGGAATCTTTATGGATCACCATGCCTATGTTCATGGATTTCGTTTACAATCTGTTTTGAAGAAAAAGAAAGCGTACAGAAGTAATAGGGTAGGTCTTATTGTTTTTCTCATTAATGTTAGACATAATATTATTTATTATACCATTCGTCGCGAGTCCCTATAAAAATTGAAAGTCCCTATAACAGGTTTTTCTTCAGATAGAATGTTAAAGACTTCAGTTTTTGGTTATTCTTTCAATGTTAAATTTTCTAGGGAGCAGTGATTAAAGATTGATCCGTTAACCTGTGATTGAAGGGTTTTTTATGGAGGATTCCAGAATGACTGGTTTTTGTTTTTATTAAATATATATATTAAATAGTTTTTGTTAAATAAACTAATGTTTACCAAGTTGATGTTTATGTTATTCTTAGTTAAATTTCAGGCAAGCGGGTATGGAATTCTAATTTGAAGGTGATTTTCAGTGCCTTCATCTGAAAATTGATACTAAAAATGTTCAAGATAATTGGATTGGGTGTTGGTGTAGTGGTTATGAGCATGGACTTGTAAACAGGGAGATCCCCAGTTCAAGTCCCGTATATAATTGCTAAATTTTATATTCGTTTAAAAAATGTTAATAGTAGATATTTGAGAGTTCTGGGAGAGCTTAGATTGGTGTTTGTTGTTGTGGTTGTAGAGTGTGTGTTGTAGCGTATGCATGAACGGTTTTGAAAGGGTGTATGTGTGAATATGTTTTAGAGAGAGATATTTTTAAGAAATAATGAATTAATACACCACTAGTTTAAAATAAATAAATTAACTGTAATGAATCGAGATATGTTACAAAATAACAATTAGTAGTTAACTGTAATACATGAATGAAGCTTATAAATACTCAAAAACTCTCGCACTTAAATATTCTTGTTAGTAGATTGATTATAAAACTCAAATACTTCTTCGCACACTGCTGTAACAGTAGATGACTATTGTAACAATTAAAAAAAAAAAAATCCTATGGCGCAACAGCCCATGAAGGGCCAAGGCTTGCCAGACAGCGGCTTGAATAGGGGGGGAGACATGTGGTAAACATGCCGCAGTTCCCACGCCGTTTAGTTCCGACCTTCGCTACCTAGGGCGCTACTAAGTGCACCTTCTTACTTGGGCGTGGGTATGTGACGTCACCATCGCCCACCCTTCGGGGTGCAATCAGCCTCTGGCTCTCCAGGTTGGGGAATCCAGAATCACGACCAATCCTATCCTGAGCCTTTCCCCTTGCAGGGTTGCCTGTAAGTATCCTGAGTTACTGAACCTCTGTACAGGCAATGGACAGGAATCAGTAAATCCATCGGCGTGCGATCAGTCACGCTAGCTCGTTAGAGTTGAATTACTAAACTACGGGCGTAGGCTATATTCCAAGCCAATTCCTAGTAATTGAGGTTGGATTCTTAGCGGCCGCGTTTTAACCTACAATGACCGAGGTCATAAGTTGAGCGGGAGGAGACTCGCGATATAAATTAAACCCCGGTGCCAGTCCGTAGCTGGAAGCGCATTTGCTGGGTGTGCACGGTTTTCCACAGCCTGCTAGGGGATGCCTTCTCTAGCTTCTAGGAGTGGAGTGTGACCACATTGTGGGATCACTTTGCGCGCTGGTTGAGCATATCTCAACCTGCCCTTAAATTGGTCAAGCGGGGGAGTGCCTGGGTTCGGCACATCTGCCATGGCGAGGTATTGCACTAATAGTCATGTTAAACGACCCCGTTTGCTTGCAACGGGAAGAATGTACCTTTCTACTTTTCATCACAATGCTGGCTCAACACCGATTTTGCCCTCACGGGAATCGAACCCTGAATTCTCGCACGAAAAGCAAATGCGCTAGCCACTAGACCAACGCGTGAGGACGTTGTAACAATACTGTCTAAATAATATTCGCTTGTTTTAAAGGGAGTTCCTTAGAAAGGTAATGTGTCAAAAGTATAGTTTCACACTAACGGTGTCTTGTATCTGGTTTGATCCTTTTGCCAGCCAACGTACAAAAAATTGTGTATTTAACTGATATATTTAAAATATAAAATTCTGTTTCTGCTTCCATCACAAATTAATACAACATTGAATACAACTAAATATTTTGTAAAAATTATATTTGAAGAAATTTGCCAATTACAATTACTTATGTAAAATGCGGTAAAAGAAAGTAGTCATTAGTGTTTCACACTATTTTTTTAAATCTCTTTAGAAATAAGCCCTCAAAAAAATAAAAATAAAAAGAGGGAAAATTATTGTAAATATGTTTTGATATAATTTTGTTTATTTGTAATTTAATTAAGTTTAAGATAAGGTGTAGTCCAAATTTCTGTTTTAGTACTGAAATGGAAAAACCATTGTTGAAAGGCATTAGTAGCGTTGTGTAGGGTATGTAATTATTTGTAATTTACTGTGAGTGGTTTTGACGGAATGTGGTCCAACAAAAAAGACAAAAATACACTTGGACAAACCGAGAGACTGAAAAAAAAAATACTGCAAATCACATTATTTATCATCAAGTTATAACAACACCAGCAAATAGCAAAAGAAAATGGATAAAAAATAAACAAAAAATAGAAACAGTTTTATTTATGAACAGAAATGTCACTAGCATTATTAGTAGTATTGTACAGTATTAGATAGAGCCATCTATTTCCGATAAAATGTTATTTCATCATATCGCATGTCAATTTATATCAACGCTACAATATTTCTATATGACAAATATTATTCATGTCACTAATTAAAGTTGTACGTTAATGTTACGTCATTAAAGTTTATAATAAAATGTCTTAGTTTTAATGTCAATATTATTTTATCATTAGAATGTATATATACTAGTTATGGTCGACACCAGGTGGAGCAACATGTGTGAATTAATAGGATTGACAGTACATTAGAAGAGCATAAATACAGAATGCTATGTACGAGTTAAACAATTTTAAAATTAAACAAACACTTACTTTCAAAAACGGGTTAATAACTCGTTTTTTAAAATGTTAATTTTAAATTATAGGTACCTATTTTGATTCTAAGAATAGTTAGTAATGTTATTTTCTGGAAATTTAAGTGCATCCTCCCATTTAGCTATTACCTTATCCTAAAGTCTTTTTTTCACAGACCGTGACTTGCAAGTGCAAGTCGGAATTCAGACTGTTCTATTCATAAAGCCGAAGCGGGGCGTACCGCAAGGCAGTTATCCTTGGATACTCCCCGGCGTCAAAAACGCCTATGACACGCGATTTCCTTTCTCCAAGCAATGAGCGCATGTAGCTCAGCTAATAGGAAGTGCTTCTCTCCTGGGAGTAAGCGAGTGAGTGGGTGCATGTTTATGTAAAATGCATTGCGATCAGGGTTGCTTATAGAGTGGAAAATGAATTACATACGTATGAATATACGTAACAAAAAAAAAAAATATGGCTGATCCGCAATAATGAACTGAATTTTGTCTGGCATGGTTCTTTTGGTTGGTTTTGATGGTTTCGGATCCTCATCGTCAGAGTATGGCTACCAAGTTCGTATAGAGAATTGAACTTCAACTTTAAATTTCTGTCCTCAGTGACACCTACAAAACAAAAAGCATGCAAGCAGGCTACGACGAATAAAATTACAAATATTATTCATAAATGAACCTAACTCCAGATGTCCAGAGACTCATGAGCAATTAAGAAAATAATTTAAATACAAACTTTTTTAATAAAATTTAAAAATGTGACCATTGAACCAATAAAATCATTAGGAAAATAAATTAAAATTGATTGTAAAAGTTATTACAATTTTGTCTGTTTTTGCTCCTATTAAAGCTAGTATTATCTTACTCAAGAATGCTAGGCATTAGTTTCTGGATTTTATTTACGAAACAGCAACCCATTCCTCAAGAGAACAATTCGAGGTTGTTCTAAATTTGTTGGATTGAGGCGAACGGCATCTTCAACCGTCTCCTCAAGTGCTGGGAACTTCCAGCAATTAAGACATAAATTGTGTTTGCTAACCAGTCAAAATGGCTGGTGCAATGGAACTAATACGCCGCACAAAAAGCTACACTCAATAGTTCCATTAAGCAATCGCATCAAACCGCCATCACTGAGACTTCAAAGCGCCTATCAACTACGCATTATACCTTCTGTCACGTCTACCACAACGTTTTGGCGAATTGGTTTCAGTTTCGACAGCCAATCTATCACCTAGAAGCTGCTTCTAGCTGTAAGGGATATCCAATAAAAGCGAACTATCTGAAGGCTTAACAATTAAGTCATCAGGGATACTTTGAAGAATCATTCGTAAGATCAACTTTAAGGCACTAACAAATTTCAACATCAACTTTGAAAAGTTCAACAGCTTAATCCATCCACCGATAGAACAAACAAGAGTTCTAACATGTCAAATCACTTCCTTCACTTATGCCAACTCTACCAGTCTACATCAAGTCAAACCAAATCATCACTCTTACTCAGTCACTCAACCCTCTATTAACTTTTCTCTCCTTATTCAGTAAATCGTTAAAAATATAAACTGAGAGTAAATTTTCAGTTTTGTGTCTTTATATTCACCACCATTAACCCATCATCCTGCGTTCAAAACATTTTAACATTCCTAACACCTCGTGATTTCCGCTGGTACATTAAAATAAACAATTACATTCAACATTTATTTCAAAATAATAATAATTTAAAACAATAATCATTTATAAACATAAGTGTAGGTCATGGATAAGATTGAATTTTAAATTAAACATTAGTTGGATCAGTCATCTGGAGCGTTGGTTCAAATATTAAGAATATCTCTTTGATGTCAGCATTTTCAAATTTGCACTGGACGTGTATCAGATATTTACTTGCCCTACCAAGCATGCGCCGCGTCTCCAGTGTTGCCAGATCGAACACTAGAAAATCAGTCTCATTACTTAATTTACACACCTATATGTTCTAATAGTGGCCAGTTAGTTCATTGTGGCAGTTCCCACTTAATTCCTCAATATGAGCGCGGAAGTTACTTCTCCTCATAGCAAAACTGATTGCTTTTGAAATGCTGTGGTTTAAGGCAAAGTAATTGAAAATGTGTCTACTCTATGCTCATAGAGTAGTTTTTGAATTACTGATTCACAAAATATCGCCCACTTTTTAATGTCTCTCCAGCAATAGAATCTAGAGATTCTACATTTGCCTCAAGAGCCATTTTCAGTTCGTATGGAAACTCACCCATACATTCAGACTGCTTCAAGTTGGTCCCACATTTTGGAAGCAGTTAAAAATTGATTTTCATATCACAGAGAGCGGAAGATACGGTTCTAGCCGTCCTAAATCGCATACGATCATTTCCGATCGATACTTCCAAATGTTGGAATTTTTATAATTTAAAATTCTTTTCAGCTTTACAAGAAACTTTAGATATTAATGTCATCGATGCTTGTAAACAAATTTGATGAACCCGTCACTCTGGCTATGGTTAAAGATATCAAATTCTTCATAATTAAGGAAAAAAGTTTGCTATGACGGACATACATCTCAGGGTATTGTTTAGAAATTCTAAGAAAGAAACCATTTTGTTTCTTCTAAAATTGCTGAATTAAAAACCTCTAAAGATAGAGTTGCTGCCCTTAAATAAAACATAGTTAGGTTTTTATACTTTTCTTCTTTTTTTTTTTAAAAAAAAAGAGGTACTAAAACTAATTAATATAATAAATTAAATTAAAAAAACCTTCAATTAAATATTTATTTTTAAAATAAAGAATAAATCAATATAAGAATAAATAAAACTTCAGTTAACTTAATAATACTGTCAAAACACTTTAATCCTTCATTAACCTAAATTTCTATAATCTTTACGAAATGGTTCTTTCTCCTTCTTCATTAAACAGGAAATGTTTTCTACTTAATTTCTTGTTATATCCTTTTTATATATATATAATTTTAACTATTAAATAAACATAAAATGAGAAAAAGTAATATGATATTTAATTCGAGAGAACAGATTTTTGCTATTCGCTGTTATATGTTTGGGCAAATTTGATTCTCAAATGTATATAAATTATTTATCATTCTTGGAGATTTAACAAAATAGAGTTTTTTTTTTTCACTTATGATTATGGGATTAAAATGATGAGCAACTAGAATGGAACATGGAATTCAGGACTGAAACATAAATACTACTGTGACTAAGAAACAAGACGATCAAAATTATTATTGGGACACAAGCGACTAATATTTCTTATTAAATATCACAACAAATAATAAACTCAAACCGATAAAGGATTATGGACTGAAACTATGTATGGCTCAATTCCACAGGAAAGTCCAGGCATTTGTAATGCAATGGTGAGATGTGCGTATTTCTAGTAAGTGGCACGAGCGGTATTGTATAATAAAGGGCTTGTAATGTTGAGATAAGGATAGAAGTATTAAGAATAATTAAGAACAACACCACTGTTTTATAAATAATTATATTATCTCTTAGTAAATTTAAGTATATTACAATATCACACTGTATCTTAATAAAATAACGTTTATCTAGAATAAAGGCAAATATCTATCATTAGCACTGAGCAATTCCTGAAGTGTACTGTTCTGACTTTGGAAGCGGAAATGCGACTTTATGGTTTGAAGGCTGAGTTAAGACTGTGTACTCCTTGGAAGCTAATGTTAGACTCTCTTCTTTGGAATTGCTCTCTCTCTCGCGGGGGAATTCTCTTATACAAAAGAGTTACCCTAACGGAATTTTGTGCCTTTGTTTAATGATCCGAATTTACAGCACCTGACAGTAAAATACACTCTTTTTGAAGTTAAATTCACAGCACTAAGATAATTATAAAATATTAACAAAAATACAATTTTGGATACTATAAAATATTCCAAACTCTAAACTATTATTTTTCGATTTCGTCCTTCCACTACACATTTCAATCGTAAAATTCTCCGTCACATTATGTATCTATCATTTCCCTCTCCAATAAGGATCTCAACATTTTCGTATGCCAGGAAAATGCAAATATCGAAAATAACTCAATGCTGTAATCCTTTAATTAATTTCGCCTATACAACAATTCCAGTCAACCAATCAGGTCGCTGCTTATCCTGTGAATTATCTTCGATACATTTCCTCATATTTAGCAGTGCATTATATTTTGCAGATTACAAAGAGCCAATAAAATTAATAATAACCAAACAGATGATGTATTCTGGCATCATCACTGTACACAATTTAAAATAACTAATATGTGTAAATTTAAATTTGTAACATAATCTATAATGCTTGTTGTGGTTGGGTCCTCAGAGCTGGAATGCATCACAGATTTTTCCGTGTTAGCCTGCTACTTTTTGTGGCAGTCATCGACCAGTTTCCGGCGTTCGCCCATCATCAGGATTTTTGTTAAAACATTGCTATAACACAGACTTGCACAGAGCAAAATCAGTATTGCTGGACTTGAACCCAGGATCTACGTTCAAATCCAGTGCACTACAATGGAGTTAATCCCCCCCCCCAACAAAAATGAAAAATGGCAGGCAGCATCATGTTTGGTTATTATAAGGATATCTAAATGGAAGATTTCTTTCTTACCAAAACAAATTAACGAAATAAAGTACTTTATTGAAGATTTTCTTCTTTAATTTTTCCGTGTTTTTCCTTCAACTTAGACTAAAAATATTTCTATCACATATAAAAATACTTATTCCCTATGAATTTGATATACTTTTTCAAATTTGGACGAATTTCTCGCTTAGAACTTAGCAATTCTGCCGTAAGAGAATACTGCACTTCGATGTGAAAGATCCATTATTGTGCCCTCCGGAGCCTTCTCAGTACACTGCCCATCACTGAGCAGAGTTCTCTAGCTACAGACAACACAGCCTATTACCGGGCAGTGAGTTGTAGAGGCTCCTAGGAAGAGACAATCTAGGGACAGCATGCTGGATTCGAACCTAGGACCTCCGTGTTGCTGGTCCAGCGTGCTACTATTGCGCTAATCCCTTCTTTCTCCCTTGGCTTGCACCAATTCACTAAGGACGGAGACCCTAGTTTGTGTACTGTGTATTGTGCACTGTTCTGACGAAATACATGCAGTACTGAGCTGTGGTAACCCGCAGGATCGCTACTCCTCTAGTAACTGCATGCAACAGATACCTCTTGCGGGCAAGTAAGAGTAAAAGGCTAATCCTTATAACATATATCGTTGTTTATTTTCTAATAATATTTTTAATTTAAACTTAATAAATAAATAAATAAACACATTTTTCTAAATAAAATTAAGTAAAGTTTAAAAATTGAATGTTTTGTTTTCATTATATTGTACAAATAACCCCATCATTCATTTCATGAATTGTTGGTTTCAATTACATTTAGATAAATCTGTATTACTAACTGCAATTTGTTCATTCGTTCACACTCAATCCATCATCTCATATATATATAAGACTACCGCCTCAAACAAACACATATACACAATCAACACATATATATGTCTAATCTACTTTTCACCCCTAACCATAATCCATTATTACTTCAACAATATTTTGGCAGTAATCATTATCATAATGATAATTATGAACGTTATTCACTATTTTATCAATTCACCCAACAGCCAATGAGGATATTGAAAATTTGGGATATTAAAAAAAAAAAAAAAAAAAAACTGGTGTGAAACATTCACACAATGCAATACTCGCAATGCTTATGGATGAATTTGATGGTTCAGAAAATTGTTTGTATCGGGATTGCATCCCAGAGGACTGACTGCCTAACGTCTTAGCTACTCAGAGGCCACAGCAATAAATTTTTCCTGCAAAATGTTTCAATATTTTCTGTTTCATATTAATAGTAATATAATTATGTTTACAGCAGTATTCGGGAAAAACGTTAAAAATAAAAAAAAACCTACTGCAAATTCATACTTCCCGATAATCGATTAAATGAGAGGGTTCCCGTTAATCTGGGCCATAAGACGGCGGATGCCCTGGTGAGGAGGATTCGAAGGACACCTTTATAGGCCACGAACCCTTCTGCGCGTTTCCAGGAGCCTAATTCAAACTTCTATCAAGGGTTGGATAGATGTACAGCGTCTGCATTAGTGGGAGAGAACACCAAGACAGAGGCAGGCGAAACTCTTTATTAACCCGTTAACGCCCAAGTTTTCTATAGTTGAAATTTTGTCTTGCAATTTCTAGTATTTATTAGATATGATCAAAATAAGGTATTTATAAAGTTTAAACAAAATTCAAATTTTAGAACTATGATAAAAACCCTGTCCTATAAATAGGACACTGGGCGCATGTGCACATAAAGAAATTAAATAATTAACATTAACTTAAATATAAAATGTGGATAAATGAATGTAGATAAATAAATGGTAAAAAAAAAAAATATTTATTTTACAATGAAATAATCACACACAAAAAAAAAATTGAACAGGATATAATAAAAAAAAAAAGAAAAAGTATTATTTATGAAATTTCGGGAAGCAAAGTGTACATAATGTAACATTACATTTTGTGCAAAATGTTAATGGTTTCCCTGTACAATTAGTGTATTGGCACCTCCGTTGTTTGTCCCGTTTGCCTATCATGTGTCCTTTCCCATCCAATCTGACGCTGTTCAATACATTTTTATGCGACGTTTGGGTTGACATTGGTCTGCCTATGTTCCTCCAACCGAAACCAAGTTTCATGTAAGACGTGGCAATGTATCTGCGTATGTCCTTTACACTTTTTTTCTCACCAGATACTAAATTGAATATAACGTAAGTGTTTATGGCGGCCATGTCTACGATTCTGGTGAAAATAGGCCAATACCATTTTTTTCCACGAATTTTGGTAGAATATTTTTCGAGGAGCCAATCATGGTTATCAACTCCACCCACATATTTATTATAATACGTTATCAGTTTGGGTTGTGGCACTGAAATCTTATCTTTTTCATTTTTTTGCCACCTTGTGACCGATGACAACGGCTCGATGAAGTCGAAGTTTGTTGCCAGTCACACAGGTGTTGTCGTTCCACTTTACTATGGTAATTTTATTCGTCTTATCGAAGGAATAATCACATTCCCCCCTATTTCGCTTTGCCATTTTGCGATCTTCCTCGAGGGGGCAGTGGGCTATTCTGTTTTTTCTTATGGTACCACTTGCCCGATATCCCTTACTTCTCAGCTGAACAAGTAACTCATATGAGTTGAAAAAGTTATCAAATATACAACGTGGCTATTAGGATCTGCTACGAGTGCCAGCATTTTGTTTACTACCCGGGTTCCTAATGGCTCGTTAGATTCATTGGTTGGGTCCTTCCCACAATATAGGTCATAACTGTAGCAGTACCCTTGGCTCCCACACATAGCCCAGAACTTGTATCCGTATCTTATTGGCTTTCCTTTGATATATTGTTTCAAAGAGTTGTGGCCATAATACCTCACCATCATTTCGTCAATAGACAGGTTTACGTCAAAAATTCCCCATTTTTGAAAATTTGCATTAGTTGTAGAAATAAGTTTTCTTATTTTAAATCCGCGATCATTTTTCTTTTTTTTTGCGTTACTGTTATCGCAAAAGTGAAGATTCGCTTTTACCTCTAAATACTTTTTTCTACTCATTGCTTTTTTAGCAAAAGTGATTTCCAAATCTTCCTCTTCTGACCAGTAATCCCTTTCGTTGGATAAGGTGTGATACCTAGAAAATAATAAAAAACCAATGAACATTTTTATATCATCAACGGTGATAGTAAATTCTGGCTTATTCTTCCATTCTTTAGCATATTTTACTGACTCTTCTACTATAAATGCAAGCAAGTCATTAGTAAAAAATTCTTCAAATATGTCGACTGGAGAAGAATTGTTCAAAATATTGGAAAGTTTTTCTTTATTGATATTAGATAAATTATTTACTTCTTGGAAATCATAGTGAGGAGGTTGCTTAGACCACTGTGCTTTCATTTCACTTTTCATTTTTTTGGAAACTGGTTGATTAGAAGTCTTAGGTAGGTGTTTTTCTTTAGATGTTGATGGTTTTGTTGCTTCAGAATCACAATCAGAATCGTCTGAAACTGGCACAATGACTTCAACTTTCCCTGGAAAATCTGCTACAGTGGGTATTCCTGTTTCGTCATCATCAACACAGTCTTCGTCTGTCAATTCATCAACTTCAGGAGGAAGTGCGGCAATGTCCGCTTCAATCTGTTCCGACATCAAATATTCTACAGCTTCTTCAGTTGTCCGAAATATTTTATTTACAGACATAGTGAAAATCTGAAAGAAAAAAAAAATTACTCCTAAACGCCCAGCGTCCTATTTAGATGACACCAACTTTGACTAAATTTCCACGAGTGAATTTTAACAAAAAAAAAAAATTAAAAATATTCATAAAAGAGTACAGACATTAGAAAATACAAATTTAACAAAAAAATTTACTTACCAATAGTTTGGGAAATCTCGGGAAGAAGACTACAAATATAAGTCCAGTAGACAAAAAACTGTAATGTTTAACCACTGACAAATATGTGTGAACTAAAAGAATCTGGATGCAAACGTTATAGAGGGAACGTTTGCATGTTCAGACATGAAAATTTTAAACAAATTCTCTAAAAGAAATGAATAGGTGCATGCATGGACATGAAATTTAACCGCCCTTTAAATAGGACACTGGGCGTTAACGGGTTAAGAGACATTTGCCTAAACTTACCAGGGATTTACTGAGTCATAGCCGTAGAGATATAAGGCTAATAGTGGGTCTACTAATAGGGCATTGTAGGCTGAATAGGCACATGCACCACTTGTTACTTGTGGATAACGCGTCATGCAGATTCAGCAAAACAAAGGAGGAAACCCCGGCACACATCCTTTGTGAGTGTGCCGGCCTGGCGAGGACAAGGTTTCTTCAATTGGGGACAAGCAATCCCAAAGCCACGAGCTTCATGACGGAGCCGCTCCCAGCTTTGCTAGGCCTGATTAGGAGGGCGCAGCTGAGAGATGTGCTATAATTTTAGGGGAACCACAATAGACCTCTTATCGCGTAGGTCGCAGTGGAATGAGGCTCGCCCTCCCCGTTCGAATCGAATCTAATCGATTAATACACTTCCTTTTTTTTCTTCTTTTTTTTTACGGGATTACAACCTTTCGGTCATATTCCTTGACTCCAATAAACGACTTCACTCTGTCACTTCAAAATTTCCCTCTAACAAACCCCTTACTAGCATTATCATCGCCTTCTACATTCCACCCAGCAATCTTTTCCGAGGTCTTCCTCTTCTCCTATTCTCTATGGGAACTCGGGGACTCTTTTCGGCTATCTCTTGCCTCTCATTCGCATAGCATGGCACTACCAAAGGAATCTCTTAGCTCCTATATCGTTAACTACATTGATCTCTCAGCCTACAATTTTACTTAGTTCTTCATTTTTAAAGTCAACCACATAGAAACTCCACATCTCCTCCCTTCTACACAGAACCACATCATTTCTAAGGCGAACAATCTTTTATTATCCTCATGGTGTAACAAGCAAAACTTTAGTTATCTGTATTTTAAAAAAATAAGCAAACGATACGGCACGATTCAAAGCATTGCTTCATTGCAGTAAGAATAATAGATCGGAACGAGTTCAAGTTTCTCTAGTGAATCATATACATATATTTTAGGGACTACCCTTGCATTTGAAGTTACTACAGGAAACACCGCTACATTCTCCACATTGCCACAGTCTAGAACCACATTTGTACTAGCTAGCTTTGTCAACTTGTTCTTCTGTAGAATAACTGGCCTGCTGTGGAGGTCTCATCGACCTATCCACATACAGTGCTGTTTTAGAGTGTATTATAATGGGATCAGATACATTTTCCGTGGTAGCCTGCTTCATTTTGTGGTCATCAACTGGTTTTGGGCGTTCGCCCATCTTCAAGATGCATTTGTCAGACAGTATGATAATACAGACTTGCACAGAGCAAATTCTGGGTTTATATACTGAGTGTGTTATCACACTGTTTGACAAACGCATCCTGAAGATGGGCGAACGCCCGAAACCAGTCGATGACCATAAAATGAACCAGGCTTCCACGGAAAATGTCCATGCACTGCTTGCCAGCTCTGCGGAACCAAGCACCATAACAACTATTATAATGGGGTTGATGAAGGAGAGAAATGGTCTGGTTTGAATAAACAAACGAAATATGGCTAACACTGTATAATGTAAAAAGTGGCACTGACTGCCTGGACTTTACACTTAAATGGTAGAGTATCGTAAAGTGATAAAGGGTAAGGTAAATGGCATGTTGTGACTGGCGAAGTGCACTCCGTTGTATGAACTCTGTTGTATATCTATTACCCGTCGTTCTATTTATGTAGTTTCTCCCACTCTAATCCGAGAGAGTAGTCCTGTCATTTTTGTCTCTCTTTCTCTGCTGCGGATCCTCTCTTTGGATCCTATTACAGTATGTATCCTATTACCTATTAACCAATTATTGAAAGGTTAATTTTTGAAACCACACCATGCCGATTAGTGTATCCATTTATAATTTATTTATTATTATTATATATTATTCGAATTATCTTTTGTTGTATCTCTGTCATGAGGCAGACCACCAGTACTCTCTTCCATGCTGTCCTCCTTAAATGTTCTTCCATATTTATTATTTTGTTATTTTCCTCAATTTTGTGTTTTTGTTTTTCAAAGAAGATAGTATGCCAAACCAAAGCTCTTAATATCTAATTTACGTAATTAAAATTACAATATTTCAATAAAAAACTGAAACTCTGGAGAGAAATTCAACTTCGAATAATAAAGTATTCAACTCTAAACTTCTATTATAAACAAGAAAAACTGTTACATTTTTTGAATTTATAAAAAAATTAAAGAAAATATAATTTAATTCTACAGAACACTTAATATATAAATATTAGTGATAAGACGGAATTGTAGCGACGCTATATATACTCATAGCTAAAGTGGAGTTAAAAAGAAAAAAAAAAAAAAGCTTGGGTAATAACTGCGGATAGATGGCACAAAAAAACCGCAATCATACACTGCAGAGATGATGAGTTTATAACATAACCGACAGAGTGAGCGAGTAGTGAATGCATTCAGTCAGTGACTATATCACCAACACTCTCCCGCCTTACTATACCGTATTTTTACTCTCTTTTTTTTGCATTCTATTTATAATCGACAGAACATGTGCTATGAAGTCTTTTTTATTCCTTTATATGCAACTGTTACACTTTTTTTATGAGCACTGAATATTTCTCTCGGTTTGCACTAAATTAAAATGTTTTCCATACAATATCACACGGCTCACAATAACTCTTTCATCGTTTATTAAAATTTTGTTTATTTTATTTTTTTTTATTTTTCCCTGCGGGATTAAATTTGTTTGGAATATTAGTATTTGAGCTACGCAATCCATGCGATTTTTTTTTTTTTTAATACAAAAATTTCATCGGGTTGAAATATTTCTGTTTGTCTGACTCTAGAATTAAATACGTTTAGGCAACAGAAGCTAGTACTGGAGAAATAATACTACACGGTGGATTGGGAAGAAATGATTACCAATCAAAAATTGCTCTAAATTATGTTGGAGTTGGTTAGATTTGATGCAAGATTTAGGCCTAGATAAATGGGACACTTTTAAGAGGTAGTGAAAATGCATCCAGTGGAGGGAAAATTTGCTAAACTTAAGATCCACGCCGGCTCATTAATAGAACAAAGCTTACTGGTTACAAGAAGATTTTGAGGAAAGCAAAAAAAAAATGTTTAAAAAATTTGCAAGGATAATGGCTCCGTGCCCGCGGTGGCTAGATTGCATGCACAAGGTAGTTTGGAACAACGATATCACTAGGAAAGAGATTAGCTCGATGGGAGTGCGCTGGAATAGCAACGCGGAAGTTCCGGGTTGAAGTCCAACAGTGCTGCCCTTAGATCTTCTCTGCTAGGAGCATCTACAGTTCACTGTCCGGGTGATGTTGTGTGTATAAAAGAACTCTGTCCAGAGACCGGCAGTGCACTGAGAAGGCTCTGGGCGCTAATGAACATAGATACTAACGCGCCATAAAATAAAAAAAACATATATATCACTAAGAAAATATGACGGCGGTTACGGAAGGTGGTGAGCAAAGAGACATCTTCTTTCGGAAATACATATCTCTGGTAGGTTCCCATTGAAGAGCTTGTTTAAGGAAAACGAATCCAACAAACCGAGTAAGGCTGAGAAATGGCTAAATATATGTTCTCAAAGGCAGTATATGGTATACGGGAAATTTTTCCACGTCTGGTTAGAATAACTCAAAGCAATCTGACATTTTAGTTTAAACCAAATTCCTAGAATAGAGCTAAAATGGCGTTTACACCGAAAGTGGGGAAGACTGAAGTACTGTGCAAAAATCATTTCAGTATGATCTATTTTACGACTTTCTTCTTAAAGTAATGACAAAAAAAACTAGATAATCATATAAAGACAGAAGCAATGTTGGGAGTGTTTGCAATTAAATGAATAAACATTTAAGTAAAGAAGCTCTCCTCTTGCTTTCACGATCCATGCTAGAGAACCCACATCAAGTTTACTATTTAAAATAAGTAATATCAGAAATGCAATGTATGATTTGAATTATTTAAAGATTTTGATTTCGGAGACCGCTAGGATCCAAAGAATTCCTAATGTTAAAGAAACAACCATTTGTGCAGAGAGGACACTACAACGGTAAAACGGATGTGTGCAATGTAATTCATAAGACTAGTAGAAACCATCGTGGAGCAACAGAACATTATGATCAGTAATCTGAGTCTTTCCTCCTTTGAACAAGGATTTTTTGTAAGTTGACAGATCTCGGAATTTAATGTCAAAGCTTTTGCTAAAGTGATATCGTCATAATTGCCAAGAGGCAAGTTTGATGAAACCCTCTTTGGTACAGTACAGCGAAGACTGTGAGAACCAAAGAAATGGTGCCTATTCCTGGGGCTGGATGTTAATTCAAAAACCACAGAATACCTTCACTAGAATGAAGACCACCCACTAGAAGATCTGAAAAACAGACGGTATCCGTTACTGACAAAGAAAGAGGTTAAAAATCTGGAAATGATCTTTGACAGTAAACTTCTTGGAATAGACATGCCGGAGAAACTGTCAATACATTTTCTCATGGTTTGCAGAAAAATTGTTGTGGTGGTTGGTTCCGCAGAGCTGGAAAGCATCAGAGACATTTTCCGTGGTGCCTGCTTCATTTTGTGGTCATCGACCGGGTTCGGGCGTTCGCCCATCCTCAGGATGCGTTTTTTAGACAGTGCAACAACACAGACTCACACAGTGTGAAACTAAGTTTGCTCTGTGCGAGTCTTTGTTGTCACACTGTCTAAAAAACGCATCCTGAGGACGGGCGAACGCCCGAAACCGGTCGATGACCACAAAATGAAGCAGAGGCTACCACGGAAAATGTCTCTGATGCTTTGCAGAAAATAATAGGTAAAATTGCAGCTTTTCCCCTAATCTCCTTATGTTAGTATACACTTTGATGTGAGAACTATTATCGGCTTCCCACTTTTGAATGGGATAAATAAGAAATCCCGCTTCTTTGAAAACTTCTCTAAAAGGTTAAAAAATAGAATACAGGAGCAATAAATCAACTCTGATTGGTATTAAACGACCCGGAGAATGTATGAGGACAATTGAGGTGACTGGGACTGGAGTGTATGGAACCCTGACATTAAGAGAAATGGATTAAGGTTTTTGTAACATCTTCCAGAAGGTGGAAATTCATGCAATTATCTGGAATTATCGGGAATCAATAGAATGTGATATTATCCGATAGTCAGGCAGCCATCAAAACTCTTTGAGTTCTGTGTCATTGATTCTATAATATTATGAGAATATTTCTGCTAATTTATTGGTCTGCAAAGAAATAATAATGACCTTCTTGGAGCTTGATATATTTGGAATTTTAGCCATTAAAGCTTGTGGATTTTTAGATCACTTTTAGCTGATTAAAAAAAAAGTTTGGTATAGGGCTATCATTGCAGTATACCGATTTCGATGAAAGTATTAAGCATCAAAATTAATTGGATTCGACTTCTAATCTTCCTTACTGTAGAGACATATTGTGAATAGATAGATATTTGTATTTGCGTATATTGTACAGCTGCTTCTGAAAATGTAGGAAACTGTAAAAATCCCATCAGCGACTGAGATTATAATTTCTTTAAAAAAAGAAGAAGAATAATTTAATAATTTTTGATAAACTTTTTGTTTATAAACATAAAAAAAATAAAAGATAGATAAATAAGAAAGATAAAAAGTTTAATGACTAAATTTGAAAATATTTCAACTAAACGTGATAATAACAATTAAAAGTTGAATTATATTTGGCTTATATCTTATAACAGATTAAAAAGTCAATCAACGTAATATAAGCTTTTTTTTTTTTTACTTTTTTTTAATATATTTTTTCCTTTTCTTTTTTTCCATTTTAATTCTAAGAAATTCTATTATTAGAGACGAACATTAAGAAAGAAGGGTTACTTTGTAGAAGTCTTAAGTTCTCCTTTCAGAGAAAGGTGGGTGAGTATAAAAACTAAATTGAATTGGTCCTTCAGGACGTTTGGCAACCTCAGCTCTGATTACTGCTTTTCCTTCCTGTTAAGGTTGCTGGTGTTGGTAACGATAAAAGGAAAGGATAGGATGGAAGCAGATATATATATATATATATATATATATATATAAAAACGAGAACACATCAGGAAGTTCAAACTGTTTACTACGACTAGGTTAAATTAATAGATAAGCGACTATATATATTGTAGTTAGGGGTTTGGCTTTCGGACACAATGAATGATTCCATTCATGTGGTTCAAAACAAGATAGTTTTTTTTTAGCTACTGAGTTCCTTAGTTAATGATAGTTGCTTAGTATAACTGTGAACCAAGTTTAACTGTAAATTGATGTTTAAAGTTACAGAAAATTATTTGTTTCGATTAAACAAAAAAACTGGTGTAATACGTCAACATCAACTTCTCATAAATGTAATTCCAAATAATTCTAAATGATAATTTTTATTTTTTTTAATCATGGTATATTAATACTCTTTAATATATTCGGTGAAGGCTATATTCGATATAAAATACATATTGATATGGTCAGAGTCGCCAGCCAGATGAGACTTATTTCAAAAAAAATACCCCAGAATATTAGCTAAAGATATAAATTATAAGTTTTCCCCTGAAGATTATTGCCCATTATGTTTTCTGGATAAGTATAATATATCACATTTTCTCGCATCATGTCATTTATTAAATCACTTTAGGACAAAATTTTTACAAAATTATATTACCTCGTCAGGTTCAATTGGAGAATTTAATAAATATCGACTCCTATTCAAAATTAAAAAATATTTATCTGTATGCAGTAAATAGTTTAAAACTTCGAAACTCTTTAGTACTATTAGATTAATTCAGATATATGTTTTGTTTTAATATCTATTGCCTTCAACTTTTTTTATTTTATTTTATTTGTCATTATTTTACGCAGGTGCTGAATTTCATTTATTTTATTAGAATAGTTAGTATTATTTTATATTATATTTTATCTGTACCTTTCTAGATTATATAGACAAAGAGCTGTCAATATTTTATTTTATTTTTCTTTTGGAATTTCGTTTATTTCATTTGTTTCACATTGTTGTTTTTATTTATAATATTACTATGAATAATATTTATTAATTTTATTATTATTATCATTATTATGATTTAATTTCATTTTCTTATATAATTTTTATTATTATTATTTTCTTATTTGAAATATTATGTATATACACACTAATATAATACTGATATTGTAATTGTATATTGAAAGCATAATGAGGGCAACTCATTGCTACAAGTGTTAAACTTATAAGCAATAAATAAATAAATAAATAAATAAATAAAACTCTTTAATTAGCATTCTCTTACTCCGCGTAACAGGAAGTATTGTGAACTTAATCAAATTTTCGAAATTGTGTTTTCACCGGAGTAGGAAAGGTTTATGTATATGTAGTGAACAAAATATCTCAAAAACTGCGGAAGCTGAAACTTGGTATTCGGTTAAGGTACGGCAATTACATCCGCTGCGAAGTTTCCGGACCAAATACATCCGAAGTTGAAAACGACTATAATTTTTTTTTTTTTTTAAACTTGGATTAGCTCCGTTTATACGTACGCTTCGATCAGTCGGTTTTAACATGCCGCTCCGGGGTGTCACGCTGGAATGCGCGCTTGGAGTGTAAAAAATGAGAACGCGCTAGCCTGCACATCAGACTATAGGTATAGAACGTGAAGTCCAATACCGTGCACAATTTAAAGGATTTTTGAGAGACGTGTGGAATTTCCACCGAGGTGGAAAGTTCTATGAGACACGCCAGCACTTCTTGCGAGCCAAGACTGCGCTCCGAGCATGTTTGAAGATCGCTCATTTTTCACAGGCAGTTTTGGCATCCACGTTTGGAGTATACATTTCAAAAGTATTGAAAACCTTCTCCGTGTAAATGTACCTAATGCTAACTGCACATGCACACATATATACACGAATCACTTTTATTTGTAAGATTTTTAGCAAAAAAAAAAAAATTTTTCTAGATGTTTTAAGAATTTGGTATTAGTGAAGGAAGTTGAGTCTCTTGTAACCACAAAACTTCTTGGTTTTTTACAAATTTTATATTCATTTACTGAACAGAATACGATGTCGTTTTGACCTAATGAGGTTATCTAGAGTTAGTATTTAGAAAACTAAATACAGCAATTTTTTTTTATCCAGCTTTTCCCTAGTTGCTAAGGTTGCTGTACAAGCTAAGGTTTGCCCATGCGCAAAAAGCTGCGATACACTTCAACGTTAGTCTATATGTCCAAATTTCTGGCACTTAATCGTCGCACAGGCGTTAGTATTGAGACTCACTTTTAATTTATAGAAAGCAACGTCAATTAGAAAAGAGGTTTAGCTTACTAAACGCCCAAAGGTGTCTGTAAGCAGTATCAATTAAGTTTTTCTCTTGTACCGTCCTTATCGTTCTCACTTCAAAAACATTCTGATGCCTAAGCCACATTCTATACTACAGTACTGTCTAAGTTGCTTATTCACCCAATTTCTCTCACTAAACCCACATATAACAACTTTATTTAGAGTGCGGTACAAGTTAGTTTCTTTCCCAGGTGCCTGGGACCTGAGGATAGACGGCAGAACGCTAAAACCTCAGAGTTCCGTCAAGTATTTAGGGGTGCATCTTGATGCAAAGCTGAAGTTCTGGGAGCAGGTATGGCACTCTTCGGAGAAAGCTGCGAAGGTGGTTATGAGTCTGAGCAGGATGGTGGCAAACGTTAGGGGACCGAGGGCCAGCACACGCCGGCTCCTCATGTCCGACGCGGACGCCGTCCTCCTGTATCGATGTGAGATCTGGGCTAACGCCCTTAGAAAAGCAGACATCGGAGGATTTGGCCGCGGTACAAAGAAGGAGGCGCTTAGGATAGCCAGCGCGAGCGGACGGTATCTGAGCCGGCCGTCCTAGTAATCGCAGGGGTGATTCCGATTGAGCTTCAGGCCAGAGAGTGAGAGACTGGAGGTTGAGAGAGCAAGAGGGAGCTGGTCGAAGCGAATGTCAGACGAGCCATACTGCGAAGGTGGCAGGAGTGTTGAAAGATTGAAGACCGCGGAAGGTGGACCGCGAGGTTCATCCCCAGTCTGTCGGAATGGTTATGTAGGCGGCACGGCGTGCTCGACTACTTCCTCACCCAATTTCTTAAAGGGCATGGCTGTTTTACCGCGTATCTGCGGAAGGTGGGAGACCCTTTCTGTATGTACGGAGATGCAGAGAGAGATGATGCGTTCCATACCTTATTTAGATGTGGCAGATGGAAGCGAGAACGGCAGAGATTGGAAACCGAAATCGAGAGGTTCACCCCAGACACGGTGGTGAGGGCCATGCTCACCCGGAGGGACCGTTGGGACTGGGTAGCTGCCGGACGGTCGTGCGGATGAAGATTGTAGAAATGAATAGGCACCTCGACTCCCGAGGACGGGGTCAGCTAGGCCGGAAGCAGCTCGCGGTGGCGTTACGAGGCACCACTCCGAAGTAGTACCATAAGCAGCTCCGGGCTGGACAGGTGCCTATGAAGAGGGGGGGGGGGGTTAGCGGGCGCAAGTCCCATAGTTTGTGCGTAGGCGTTTTCCCCCACTGCGTAAAAAAAATAAGTTAGTTTCTCAGTTTATCCGTTATACTTTCTCTCCTTATTTTCCACTTCCACCCTACTAAGAAAACCACTTCAAAAAGGAAATCAATTTCATATAACAGAGCAAATATTTATCGATGGGTATTGGCTTCGATGAAACAGGTGTGCTGACCGTGTGCTATGAATTCAATTTTTTAAAATTTGATTCTTTTGAAAATATAAAGTTCTATTGTGGTCATCTCTTTGTTTGTTTCATAATTCCTTCTGTGGATGGAAAACAGAATAGGCGCATGTATTGTGAGCACATCAGTTGGAAACATGCAGTTTTTGTTTCTGTCTCTGTCTCTCTCTCTCTCTCTCACACACACACACACACGCACACACACAACACACACCTCTCTCTCTCTCACACACACACACACACTCTATCTCTCGCTTTTTTGTTTGGTGCTGAAGAATAAAGTGTAAAGAATGAATGATTAGTGGAAGCATGTGGGTAGTAATATGGGATGAGAGATGAAACAAGGTTTGTGATAGAAAGAGGGTTTACAGTAGTGGCCAAAAGAGGGCAGCATACAGGGGGCTGGCCTAGCGTAAGAGAAAGTGAGGAAGTGTTGGCGGCATTGTGAACATGACCATTGTACCAACTGTACATTCAGCTTTGTTTCACCCACTCATTCCACACTCTTTGAGAGTAACTATATTACTGTTGCTTCCAGTTTCTACGCCAAACATATACACTTACACATAAAACACACATACACTGGCACATAAACTCACTTTACTACTTTCAAACGTAACTAACACAACATACAAAAAGTAACATACTAATTTTATTACAAGTAAAAACACAATAACAGAAAACTACAGCAATATTTACTACTCTGCTTATTGTTTTTGAAAAACAAAATCATTTATACAGACTAAGTATACCTACCTATCTAAACTCAAACAGCATAACTAATTAGCATCATGTTTAAAACTGTTTAATCAAAAATTAATAGTCTCCGGCAGGCAGGGGGCAGTATAGCCTGCTTCAAATCCGGGATACTATACGAGGCGACTAAGAGGATATGGGGGTTAATGATTAGCACTTCTTAGAGAAATCGGCTGTCCACATACTAAACTTCAAGCAAACAAGGTACACAGTTAGGGCCCCAACTCAAGAAGTGAACTACAGTGTTGGTTGGCAGCGGTGTAATGTAGCCTTCCCACAATATCCAGGATCTGCTGTGGATGAGTGACCGCCCTTCTTTGGACGCTCGTAGGAACGTAATGAATCTTTCATTATATAATAATACTTCAGTGGTGTTCACTTCTTCAAAAACGGACAAACCATATTCTTCCCAGTAAATCTTCCCAATTTCATCAAAATCATCGCTTCGTCTAGCTCTTTTAACTTTTCTTCCCCCCTAGACATCTCCTCCCCAATCTACCTCAGGATTTGGAAAATTGGTAACTGACACTGGCATGTTGTTGAGGAGTAAGAATCGGGATGCGCTGGAGTAACTGGTACTGTAGGCACACCTCCAAGTACGCCTCCTCCAAGTAGAGAACAAAGGTGCCTCTACTTTATCATCGTAAATCCTCGACCACCACGAAACCATTCCTAAACACTTAGGCGCGGAGGAAAAACACCGCCGGACTGGTTCACGATCTTTGGTACCATTATGTAGAGAGACCAAATCCCCTACATAAAGGCATCCCCACTTAAGCAGACACTACGGCTTCTTCTTCGCTGACCATCACTGACTCTAGCATTATTATTATTATTATTAATCGCACACTCCAGCCACTCCTACCTAGCGCATTGCGCCGAAACCGATGCCTATAGTCATTTAGCTTCGCAAGGCAAGTTACCGTCCCTGCTATGGTTTCGTTTATTCTTTAAAATTATCCGACTTACTCTGGCAAGGACATGACGTTTCAATAGATAAAACAACCACCAATGTGGAAGGATTTGCAATTACATTGAAACATTTTATTGCCACTTCTCCGCCAAGGAAGAAAATTAAGGTTGGCAACGTGTATACTAAATGAATTGTAGAAAGAATACCTCTTCTAAACTTCGACAAAAATGACTGGGCAAGCTATTTTATTATAAAGAGAAATAATGGTACCTTCACTAATGGGAAACTGATTATTAATTACTATAAAAATGCATGGAAATATATAAAAGGGAATTGACAACAAAATTTAATTTTTTAAATCAAGCAAAATAATGAATAATAGCAAACATAATTTTATATTTAATAAATAGTTTTCAATAAAAATTATTAAATATAATAAAATTTAAAATAATTTTGTAGTTTATTGTAATGGTAGTAAAATGTATACCTAAACAATAACCCCGCTGGTGGTCTCAAATCTAGTGTATTTCTTTATTTTCTTGATTGTTTTATTTAAATAAGTGAATAAGTTTTGATTTATTTTTTTATTTTAAAGATTTTTTTATAATTTGTGAGATTGTTTACTTTTCTTTTTTTAATTATTAACAGGAAAATTAATACTTTACCTATTTTTCTATATTAGACAAAGTATACAGGGGCGAGAGGAGTATCGAGTACTCCACCCACATCCTATGAATGTTGGTATCATAATTTGTTATAAATGAGTAGATTAGGTTTACACGCAAGTGTATGTATGGCTAAATGTTAACATGTCAATGTCAAAAAAAAAAGAAACAAGGGACCTCACCAGTTTCGAAAATTGACAAAAAAAAATGCCTTAATCCCCTTATAACAATAAAAGAAAATAAAAATTACATAATACATAAATTACTATAAGATTATTAAAAATTATAAAGATAAAAATTAATTTTGGAAGATTTTCACGTGGTAAGAATAGTAAAGATGTCAAACCTCACTAATATAACATGTTACTTCAACACCATAGAAAGCATTGACAAATGCTATACTTGAAGCAACTCCTTGACTCACTTTTATAAAAGGCTGCATTATGTCACCAGTTTGCTTCCTCACATACGGTACTATAATTCATCTTTCATTTACATGTCATGTCATACATGTCATAGTTAAATTGACTGACTAACAATATTTCACTTTTTCTTGATTATAATTAAATCATATCGATGTAGAAGTATTATGGTAAAAAATCTGATCCAAAAATTCACAGGGACTGATAATTATTACAACAAAAATTAACTTGTTTTGAATTAAAAAAAAAATAAAAATGTTGGGTTATCACACTTGTTCACCTGAATGTGGCTATAATGTATGGCAGCGTTTTTTTATCTCAACGAAAGTTTTTTAAAGTAAGCTTATATTCAAGCTGAATAATCCGCCATGATCTTTCATAATCAAACTAAAGGAGCCAAAGGTTTTTTGCAAATTCCAGCAATGTGAGAAGGAGAGAAATTGGGTTTGTTAGATAAATGAATTGGAAATAATGCTGAACACTTGTAATAACATCAGTAAAGCTGTACTCTGTATAATAGAAAGGTGTAACACAAACTGCCTGGCATTTACACGTAATATATAAAATGATAGTGAGAGATTTAGAGTGAGTAAAGAGAAAGGTTGCTGACGCGATGTGACTGCTGTATGAACTGTTGCAAAAGACTCTCACCTATGGTTAACACAGCTATATTTAAACAGATTCTCCCACTCTAGTCTGGCCTAAACTAGTGAATGATCCTGGCAATTTCTATGTCTCCCTCCCTCTCTCTGCTTTGGATCCCTCTCTTCGGATCCTATTATTTCAAATGTATTTAATGTTTCTCAATATTACATAGATGATAGAAGAGTATATTTTTCACTCAACTGACACTATGCAGGAAAGCTCAATATTCTGGGGACCACCCCAGAATCCCCCCCCCCAAAAACACTTTTCCTAGAAAAATGTTTTAAATAAAAGTTATAAAAATATGATAAGACATTTATGTCAGCCAGCAGAAGGGAAAAGTTAAAGAAAAAAGTATCGTTGTAGGAGGAGGAGGAAGAGGGAGGGGAGGAGACGAAGAGATCTCAACTCTGGTACTCCCTCCCCGGGTTGCGGCAGGCCAAGATCTGCTTTGGAAATTATAACCAACGGAGGCTAGAGGCCTGCATTGGATTGAGCAAGAACAAGCTCCGCGTACTTACGGGTTTCCTCACGGGGCATTGCCGACTTAGAGGACACCTGGTGAAGCTGGGCTTGGAAAGTGACAGCTCATGCAGATTCTGTGGGGAGTTGGAGGAAACTCCAATACATCTCCTAACAGACTGCGAGGCTGCCACTCAGAGAAGGTTCAGGAACCTGGGCAGCTACCAGGTGGAGGAGGGGGACATACCCTCTCTAGAGCCCGTCAGGGTATTAGGATTCCTCAGGGATCTTAACCTGATGGAGGTATTGTAGAACGGATGTTCAATTGGACATCCGTTCGGGTGCTATGGGCAGGCCTGTGGCACCCAGGGGGCATAGCACAATAGACCTGATCAAGGTCGCAGTGCGTTGCCCCCCCCCGCATAAAAAAAAAAAAAAAAATCGTTGTAGCCGTTTCTAAGAAAATTGTGAAAAAAAAAATCTGGTGGGTCATAATCACACAACTTTTTTTTTAATGCAATCTACAAAATTCTAATAAATGACAAATTTTTTAATAAATGTTTATTTATCTTCAATTTTATATCAATGACAGAATCTAATGACTTTTTTTTGATGAAATTATAAACTCACACCTCTAAATGAATTTCCACGGGAAAGAAGTGTCCAATAAAAGTGTCAGTTCTCCAGTATCCAGAAAATTTAATAAAATTTGTCGATTTTTTTTTTTATGGAGAAAAATGCAAAATATTGGAGAAGCATTCAGTTAAGAACACGCTTCCAATCAATTGAATTTCACCAAACGTGGAATTTTGTCCATATATTTAATTCTGATTAATATTATTTAAATGATAGAATTATAATATTAATCTGAAATAGCATTTTATACGAAAACATAACCACCCTATCTGCACAAAAAAAAAAAATCCGGTGTGAAACACTCAAACAACTCTCTCTCTTTCTCCAGTTCTCAAAATTATAATTGACAAATTTTATAATAGTTAGTGTACCAAATTTAAGGTGATTCGTGAAAACTGAAAAAACTGTTCAGTAAATGCGCACTTGCGGTTTACTAATTTTCTTGAAACTCGAAATTTTGGCCATATATTTATTTTTAATTAATTTTGTGTGAATGATAGAATTGTATAATCCAACTATGTTAGCACTTTAGAGGGGAATATAAACCCACTCTTTCCCTAAAAGTACGCGTAAATGAATATTCCCGGAGAAATGTTTCAAATAAAAGTTGTAAATCGTTGTATGTGTAGTTGATATACTAAGTATAAAGAAAATCGTCGGAGCCATTTTTGAGAATATCGCAAAAACGTAAAAAAAAACAACTAGTAAAGTGGTACTTCCGATTGAGGAATTTTGACAGATAACGCACCATCAGATCCCATGGTGAAACCAAAACGTAATATCAAGTCTCAATCAACTTTCTATGGTTTTTCGTTTTTGAACTATGCTGTTCATATACATATACACATACACACACACACACACACACACACACACGCGCGCGCGCGCGCGCACACTACACCACACAGACCATTTGCTAAAACCACTTTTTGGACTCAGGGCACCTGAAAACGGATATTTCCGGTGAAAACTCGATATCCAAAATTTGACACGATTACAATACTTCCTCTTTACTAAAGGGTAAGCGAGAGTAAAAAAGTGAAAAATTCATTGTGTGAAGTGGGGTTGGGGGGTTTGTGCAATGTTATTGGCGCTATCTTTATTATTATTATTGTTGTTGTTTTTTTTTTAATTTAAGATGCGTCAACATCTATGGTTATTAGTGCACGGAGCCTTCTCAATGCACTACCGGCCTCCGGACAATGTTCTCTCGTTACAGACAACACTGTCCATCACTGGACAGTAAGCTGTAGAGGCTTCTAGGAAGAAAAAAAATCTAAGCGCAGCACTGCTGGACTCGAACCTGGGACCTCCGCGGTGGGAGTCCAGTACGC
Source organism: Triatoma infestans (assembly GCA_011037195.1). Classification (NCBI taxonomy): domain Eukaryota; kingdom Metazoa; phylum Arthropoda; class Insecta; order Hemiptera; family Reduviidae; genus Triatoma; species Triatoma infestans. The sequence goes on along the minus strand of JAAEAF010013811.1, from coordinate 75,177 downwards.
TAACCACTTACCTATTTATTCCTCACCATTATACTATTATTTAAATCACTCTTATATTCGGGTTACTGAATAAAAATGTCTTAAGTTTAAATGAAATTGATCAATTTTATAAAGTATCAACACTAGTTTATTTTTTTTTTTTATATATTTTTTTTTTAAATAGAATAATAAGACAGTTTTGTTAATGTACTTTTAAGTTTGACATATTTTATTTAAAAAAAAAACACATTACCCTCTATGAGGAACACATTATACTCCCTCCAGCTAAGTACACGTGTTGTATTATAAAATATAGAAAAAAAAAAGCTCCCCCTCTTCTTATATATATATATATATATAATATGGTTTTTGCTCTTTATATAAATATAAAGAGCGAAAACTTCACCACCCCACAAGTAAATATATAGCTTCAAGGTTTCTTCTTTGATAACGCACATTTCGTTCATGAAAAAATAATATTAGGGAATAAAAAAATAGAAAATAAAAAAAGAGTGAAAGAAGCAAAGGCATAGAATTTAATTTTCCACTCAAATGAGAATTTCCCTTTATTTATTCTTTTCGGATCCTTTACTTAAACGCCATTAAAAAATTGTAATACAGAACTCTAAAATATTATTAAATTTGGGTTGGGGGTGGATATATTATATATCTAAAGAAAATTGTAATTTTATCTGTTCGCTATTATTATCTCCTTCCATATCAGCTATGATATTGTCGTGTGACTAGCGTATATGTTTAAATTTTTTATGCTCGGTCTACTTATTCGATAGTAAACTTGATAAATCTGTAACTGATTTATGGAAAAATATATTTATGGTAAAAGGCTCAGAAGATTTCCTTATTTGTAAAATCTAAATCAGCAAATTTTTTTTAGAATTATAATGTTTATAACATAATATCAGCTGGTTCTTTGTAAGATAGAATTATGTAGAATATTTTATGAATAATTGCAAGCATCCCGCAGTAAGCACTCTTTTAGGCATGCCTATAAGTGGAATGTCGTCTATAATAAGCCATTTCTCTCAAGATTTGACCAAGGAATTCTTGGCAAGATTTTGAAAAGATCCAACGGCAATTCTTGTGTTGGGCCTCACCTCTTGGTGCTGAATCTCTTGCTGAAACACCAAATGAATACTGGGGAAAAAAAGCTTTGGTTTAAAGGTTAATCACAACGAGTCCTAAAACATCATATTGGTAATTTTTTGCTCATGTTTTAACTAACATCTCTTTCACAAAAAAATGACTTTTTATTGTCCCAAACCACAACGAAACCAAATCATAACGAAACATAGATAACTTCTCCTCTTTCAACTCCATCAATCACCGTTTCTGCTTCTCTAAGATTTTACGCATATACGCTATCATTTTGGCGGTTTAATTTTTCCATTATGTTGAAAATTTTAACTATGAAATGTTGTAGGTAAATATGCAGCAGATCTTTAGGTATGTGCTGTCTAATTCGTTTTAGATTAGGTTTCAGTAATTTGATCTGTGATTCTTCGATAAGCACCCGTTTGTAATAATCTTGACATAGATCTTTTTGAAATGCCACTCACGCGAGATATATTTTTTTCTGTTTTCCTAAGAAGATTTCTACTGATCCGGGCTGCCACAGTCTTTTCTGTACGAACTATACGAGAAAGCTTGGATCAGACGGTAGCTAAAAAAAGTGGATTTCGCCAATGTTACAATAAATAAACAGGCAGCTAATAACCAGAGGAAGTAGATTTCAAAAAATCTGATGCGAATGAAGTTTGGGGGGGGGCAATGCCGGGGCAGGGATGGCAAATCTCTTCACTTCCTACTACTGGCAGGCCGTCTTCCAACATTTCTCGGAAGCCACTGTTTTCTAAGACAGGTGGGCCTGTGTCGGGTTTGGCACCCCGACACGAATGTGAATGTTTGTGTGAAAGTGAATAGGTTTAGGATCTTCATAGAGTGTGAGGAATATAGATTATTCCACTCTCCTGTAAGTAGAGGTATTTGAGAAGCGTAATTGTGTTTTAATGGATAAATGTATTTATAAGGAATAATACTTTTATAAGGATGAATGTATTTATAAGAGAATGTATTTATAAGGATGCATATTCTTTTTATATTGTCCAGGTGATTAAGAATTGGTATAAGGGTAGTGAAGCGAGGGTAGTTTTGGACAAAAGTGGGCAGGACTTTCCTGTAAAGAGAGGAATTAAACAAGGAGATCCTTTATTTCCCATTCTCTTTAATTGTGTTCTTCAAGAGGTTTTCCGAGGTTTAGAATGGGACGGAAAAGGAATAAAAATTAACGGCATTTTTCTTTCAAATCTCCGTTTTGCAGACGATGTAGTACTATTTTCAGAATCACTGCAAGAAGCTTTCATACATGATCACTGAACTAAGTGAAAGAGGAAAAGAAGCTGGACACAGGATAAATGAAGAAAAGACTTATTTAATGACTAACGATAAGGGTGCTGGAGAGGTGTATCTTGAAGGCTATAAATTGAAATGGATTGAGAGCACTATTTACCTGGGTCAGCTCATATCATTCAGTGATGGCACTCTGAAAGAAGTAAATAGACGCATGCCATAGCCTGGAAAAGATTCTGGAGCCTCAAATTCGTATTTAAAGGCAGAATGAACATCCAGCTAAAGAGCCGCGTATATGAGGCGTATATCCTCCCCTCCCTTCTTTACGGAGCGCAGGTCTGGGCCTTGACCAAGAGAGCTAAGTGCCGACTTAGAGCTACACAGACTGCGATGGAAAGGAGTATGCTGGGAATAAGAAGATCACAAAAAATTAGGAATTCGGAAATTAGAAGGAAAACCGGATTAAAGGATGTGGTGAAAGCGGCATTATTGCTTAAATGGGATTGGGCAGGACACGTGGCCAGGATGAGGGTGGATAACTGGGCGAGGATATTAACTGAATGGTTCCCTTTGGACAAAACAAGGAAAAGAGGAAGACAGATCTTGAGGTGGAATGACGATTTGGCTAAATTTTGTGGGGTACTGTGGAGCAGGGCAACACAAAACAAGAATGGTTGGAAGAAACAAGGAGAGGCTTTTGCCCTAAGATGGGCCTAGTTACCAATCAAATTATTTTGTTTTCTTTTATTTTGGGTTTTATTTCAGTTTAGTGATTTCTTTAATCAAATTGTAAGAATTATTTTTCATTTTAAAGAGTTATTTGCTTATTTGTGTCTTAAGTTTATTTCCAAGTAGTATTTTGTGTACATTTTATAATTAATTGGTAATAAAGGCTGTTATTATTATTATTATTATTATTATTATTATTAATATTTATATTCTTTTTATAAAAATGAATGTATTTTTAAGGATACATGTTCTCTTTATAAGGATGAATGTACTCACAAGATAAATGTAAACAATACACGATCAGAATACAGATAATAAGAATGATAAGGAAATATGTCTGACTGTCTGATGATCAATTAGTTTTAGAGCTGCCAAACTAATCAAGCAAAATTAAAAGAGTAGAGCAGCATTCTATTGAAATAAAAAGATAAACTACACTGATGGACAAAATTAGCGCACCACTCAATTTTTGTTTAGTTAAAATTAAATAAATTATCTTCCCGATTTTGTTTTGGTGAACTATTGATACTTGGGTGATATCAGAGTCAATATAAACCATGAATAATACTTTCTTTACTCTTTAATCCCATTTTCACAAACATATCCTTTGACCCGACCCATCCAATCTACACATAAAATTTATTCTAACTCATTCTTTCTCTTTACCCTGAACATTTTTGTTTTTTACCTTTGTGCATTTTAAAAAGAATTTTGTTCAATGGCCGCAGTAAGTAATTTAAGTGAACATGATTGCGTTAAAGTTGTGACTTTGCTAGAGGAAGGGTACAGTCAGCGTGAAGTCGCTAGGAGACTGGGCGTACATCACTCGTCTATAGGCAGGGCTCTAAAGCGATTTAGGGAGACAGGAGGTCATTCAAGAAGAGAGGGGCAAGGTCGGCCTAGATGTACAGCAGAGAGAGACGATAGGTACATCCAGCACCTGGCTTTGAGAAACCGGAGCATCACGGGAAATGAGATAAAAAGTCTCATAAGGCAGGTCCAAAATGTTTCCATTTCCAGCAGGACTGTTAGAAGAAGACTTAACGAAAGTAACCTTAGAGCCCGACATCCTGCTCGTGGCCCTCTCCTTACCGCAGTCCACAAAATGACCAGGCTTCAGTTTGCACGTGAACATGTGAATTGGACTTTAGACAAATGGAAGAGAGTGCTCTTTACAGATGAGGTGAGAGTGGGTTTAAATTCTTCAGATGGCCGTAATTACACATGGAGACGCCCAGGAGAGAGGTACGCGCCATGCTGTATGGTCCCTCAGGTGGCATTTCGTGGGGGCTCACGGATGTTCTGGGGTGGCATTTCCTTCGATGGTCGAACTGAATTGGTTGTTGTGCGCGGAAGGTCTTTAACGTCTCAGTGGTACTTAGAAAACATAATCGAAGAACATGTAGTGCAATTTGCTCCTTACATCGGCGAGGGATTCTTATTAATGGATGATAATGCCAGACTCCACAGAGCACGAATTGTTGCTGAGTACCTGATTGAGGTTGGAATTGAGCGTATGGTATGGCCACCACGGAGTCCAGACTTGAACCCAATTGAACACGTCTGGGACCAACTTAAGCGAAGAGTACGACGTCGGAATCCGTGTCCAAGCACCCTTGATGAATTGGAAAGGGCTGTTGTAGAAGAGTGGGACAGCATTCCTCAGGATTTCATCCAAAACCTCTTCCAATCTATCCAAAGGCGTTTAAGAGACGTAATTCGTGCCAGAGGAGGAAATACCCAGTATTGAGAAGGTTTTCTTTAAAATTTTTCTTTTTTTTTAAGATTTTTTTATTTTTAAGTTTATCTTTTTTTTTTTTAAGATTTTTTTTAAATTCATTATGTACCTTTGATTTACCTATGTAAAATACAATTTCGTTTTCAAATGACTTATTTTTTCAACCAACAATATTTTTAAAGTCCAAAATTTGCACAAATTGGAAATTATAAAAAAAATAAGGGTGGTGCGTTAATCTTGTCCATCAGTGTATAATGAAAACACTCTTTTGGTATTAAAAGATAAGAAAGTTCTGGTGAGTACTGTACCAAGAAAATGAATCTATGGCGCTGAGTTCAAAAAAGCAGAACGTCCCAGAAATTTCAGTCCGGAAAACTAAACAGTTTTAAAAGTACCCATTACAAGCATGAAAATTGAGCAAAAATGTAGAAAGAATGGAAAGTGAAATCTTATGGAACCATTTAATGGTTCTTATATATGGTGTGTGATTCTAAGGGGCATGACCTCCTCTTAGGGGACTTTTATAGAACAGGTGTAGTAGGGAGCGCTTTACATGTTCCCTCTTTAAAGAAAACAATATGGACAATCGTAGCATTTCCTGGTTTGCATGCAGATAAAGCATACCAGAACAAGTTAAGCAAATCGTTCCAGAATGGACGCGACAATAAAATAATGGTGAAAAACTTGGAATGGTGAAAAGCCTTCAACTAAACAGATTTTTTTTTAGTTTTTATTATTATTATTATTATTATTTTAAGATTGTGAATTCTATAGAATTAATATTAATAAGAATTTAATGTGTTTCCAAAATTATGAGCTGAAAAAATCGGATTTCCGCTAGTGCGAGTTTTCTGAACGTTATTTATTTATTTTTTTTTTCCAGTTTTAAGCGACCTTCTCGAAATAAATACAACGAGTGTGAGTGTTTCATACCAGATATTTCCCCCACTCCCCCAGAAATAAATATAAGCGAAATGAAAGCTGGTTATATTCAAAAATGGTAGTGCAATATACCGGAGATAGAAGCTTCTAAGGAACGTATTTAATATTTATGATCAGATCCTATTAAACACATTAGCAAAGAAAGTGAATCACTCCAGTTATGAATTCCATAACTTTAGAAGGGGAAGGCTTTTATAACAAATAATGAACACCATATTCAAAGTCAATTAAAACTGTACGGAGATTTACAACTGAACATTTTCATAATTTACAAAGATTAAAAAAAAAAAAAACAGAAAATAAAGCTTTCAAAAAAAATTCCTCAATTAACTTTTCATTTTTTTATTTATTTTAATTTGTATGAGTGATTATAACTTATTTATAATTTTGTTTACATTATAAAGTTGATTAACTTTTATGTATAATTACATTTTCATTTATTTGATTTTTTTTTTTTTTTTTTTTTTAAACAGCATCATGGATGATTAATTATGCAAACACAAACATATAGGTATATACGAATACGATAAATTGTTAATTATATATCTGTTAAAGTGACAAAATGACATTAATTATTTCGTTGAAAACACGATTTATATAATTGAGCTAAAGTGCAAGGTTACATTTTCCTGTATTGTATGTTTCTACAAATCTTTCGACTTCGATTATTGTCATTGTGAACTCTCTATTACGTATATCACAATTTTACAAATAATTAAAATCCAAGACGACTATACCTCAATTAGAATTTGAATTACTGAGCACATTCAACATTATGGACATTGGTTCAAATTTCTGTTTTAACAAATTCCAAAGAAAATAGCAGAAAACTGAAAAATATTTCTCATTAAAAACCCACTTCCAGTCATCAGATTTTCTTCAAACACGAAATTTCCACAATAAATTTAATTAATATTATTTAGATAATAGAATTGTGTAATAAACTAAAATAGCACTTTAGAGGAAAACTTCTAACCCCAACTCAACTCTCCCCCAAAAGTGCCCTTAAATGAATTTTCCTAGAGAAACATTTTAAGTAAAACTTGTAGCTCTTTGTATGTATAGTTGATATCAGTGGCGGCTCGTGACTTGGATATGTGGGGGTTCAACTTTTTTTTTTTTAAATACATTACCTATCATAATTAGTAGCTTGGCTAGTTAAAAATCACGAAGTAAGCCAGGAGCTAGGTAAAAACTTGCATCCCTCTCCTACAATTAAATATGTTAAATTAAGAATAAATCTATTAGCTCAGTGGATAGTGCATTGGATCCCACGCGGAGGACTCGGGTTCAAGTCCAGCTGTGCTGCCCTTAGGTTTCTTTTCCTAGGAGCTCTTACAGCACACTGTCCGGTGATGGGCAGTGTTGTCTGTAACGAGAGAACACCATCCGGAGGCCGGCAGTGTGCTGAGAAGGCTCAGGCGGCAATGACCATTACTCAGTTCTCAAAATTATAATTGACAAATTTTATAGGTTGTGTACCAGATTTAATGAAATTCTTCGAAAACTGGAAAAAATGTTCAGTAAAAGCGCACTTCCGGTTTACTATTTTCTTGAAACTCAGAATTTTGGCCATCTATTTATTTCTAATTAATTTTGTTTGGATGATAGAATTGTATAATCAAATAAGAGAGCTAAAATATCAAATAAGAGACTTTAGAGAATAATATAACCCCATCCCTCCCCTAAAAGTGCCCTTAAATGAATTTTACCAGACAAATGTTTCAAATAAAAGTTATAGATCTTTGTATATTTAGTTTATGTAAGAAGATTCAACAAAATTGTCGGAGCAATTTTTGAGAAAATGGCGAAAAAGTGAAAAAATCATTTACTAAAGTGGTAAAGTAAACGCACTTCCGGTTATTCGATTTTTTTCAAACTCGGAATTTCAACATATTATATTCTTATTAATATTATTTAGATGACAGAATTTAAATATTTAAATATAGCGAACCGAAATAGAACTTTAGATTGAAACCTAACCCAACCCCTCTTTCAAAACTGCCTTTAAATGAATTTTTCCGGAGAAATGTTTCAAATAGAAGTTGTAGATTTTTGTATGTATAGTTCATATACCAAATTTCAAGAAAATCGTCGGAGCCATTTTTGAGAAAATTGCAAAAAAGTAAAAAAATCAACTAGTAAAGTGGTACTTCCGGTTGCGGAATTTCGACAGATAACGTAGGGTCAGATCTCTTGGTGATACCTAAACGGAATATTAAGTTTAAACTTTCTACGGTTTTTCGTTTTTGAGCTATGCTGTTCACATACATACATACATACACACAACAACCATTTTGTAAAAACCACTTTTTTAGATTCAGGGGATCTTCACAAAACGGATATTTCCGGTGAAGACTCGATAACGAAAATTTTACATGATTAAAACTCCTTGGAGTAAGAAAAAGTAAAAAAATTTAATATTCCCTTATACTTTCACTATGGGAGGTGTCTTATTTATTTTTGATGATTTTTTAATTAAAACAAAAAAAAAAAAAAAAAATTACAAACAAAAGAACATTAATTTAAATCAAATATTAGTGACAACTTATTTTGTTATTATTAATATGATATTATTCTTTCTTTACCACATTTGTATGCAGACCTCTATCATATCTAGTACGACTTTTGCATCAGCAAAAAATACATTATAGCAGTAGATGTCAGTACTAGTGTTGACGGGAATGGGCGACAATGGGCCACGTTAGATGGAATGGGCCTGTGCTCCACACCTCGTACTACACCCAGTCACAGCACATTCGCGTTGGGGAAAGAATTTATTCCTCCCGTACTCCTCTCTATCCGGCCCTTCACATCATTCATATTGAAATGTACGCTTTTTTTTTTTTTTTTTTAACATTGTACAAAAAAAAAAGAAGGAAAAAGCTACATAACTTTAAAGCTTCCGTCTCTTTTATTTACTATTTTCTGGTTAAAAAAAAAAAAAAAATACTATTTATGGATAGAAAATTTAAATAATTCTGTATTTCTTTATGAAGACAAACACTTGAAGTACATAATGGCTGTTTAGTAAAGACGTATTAGAAATTAATAGAATTAAACATTTAGAATAACGTGCTACGATTAGATTTTTTTTCTTCCTAACCAAAGTTCGGAGCCTCTACTGCTTCACTGTCCAGTGATCGACAGTGTTGTCTGCAATGAGAGAACACTGTCCGGAGGTTGGCAGTGCACTGATAGGCTCCGAACTTTGGGGTAACTATGGGCCCAGAAGGGCTTTGGATGGCGTAGGGCTTGGTCCCTCCCCACAGACAATTAATAATAATAATAACTAACTTTTGAATCATTTAACGTCTGCTTCTTCGTTCTTCGGATCCTATGAATCTTAAATTAACCTCTATCATTTCCTGTATAGTAGCAACATTTTCAGACAAAAGTAGTTAATATTCCACTGCAATACTCGTCTGTGAGAGAATAGCTTACTCCTTTTAAATTCACCTACCCCCTAGACTAGTCGTGCGAGATGATTCTTCCTATCAAAAAACCTTTGGAGCTGGTACAGTGAATCTCATTTAGTCTTACTTTAAGATAGAGAACAGAGCTTTGTTGTTATGGTACCCAATCCCTAAACTCATGTAATATTTCTTGAAGACTGTTGACTTATTTCACTTATTCACTTATTAAATCAAATTAGCGTTCTACTACAAGTTGCTTGCACGAGTCTCTTTCTTTTATGGCCAATTTTTCGTTTTATCTACCGCTAACAAAGCTTTTCCAATTTTATGGAAAGACTAATGGAATTTCAAAGTTATTTTCCGCTATATTTTCATCTATTAATGTATTGAAACATTTCAGGGATAAGCGTTTTATTTTTTAGATAATATATGTGATATGTGCGAAAATGTTGTTGTAGATGAAGCAGCAAAAGAAGCAGCCAACATGGTCTTTGCAATGCAGAGAAGCATGCTTACTAATCCAATCATTCATTGTCTAAAAAAAATTATCATAGCCATAGATGGAAACTCCAAGCAAATTCCAGGAACTAATCCAGCAAAGCCGTGCTCACTGTCACTGAGGACTTGAGAAGCACATGCTTCGCATGTGCATGACTTCAGATAGCACTGCACCGTACTGTGTCAGTATGAAGGCTTGTGTGACTGAGAGTTTCACACCTGTTCAGAGGAGAAAAACTGATGCCTTCAAACTTTCCTCAGTAGTGTCTTTCCAGACTACTGGGGAGTTAGTTTCCAGATTCTCTAACAGAATCTACTTTCCCATAAGAGAAAGAGGACTAGCCACTTCTTTTCACTAATCACTTTAGCTACGTATTTTGGAATGCTAGCAATTATCCCCGCCTAGCATTTAACACTGGCACCTTCAACAATCAAGAGGCAAGAGAGGTAGGAGATATATATAAGTACTTGGGTTTAAGATATATATTTTTTTGTTTTATTTCTGTGGGGAGGGACCAAAAGCCCTATGCTATGATATCCAAAACCCCTCTGGGCCCATATAGCTACCCGAAAGATCGGAGCCTTCTCACTGCACTGCCGGCCTTCGAGCAATGTTCTCCAAGTTACAGACAACATTGTTCATCACCGGACAGTGAGCTGTAAGAGGTTCCTAGGAAGAAAAAAATCTAAGGGCAGCAGCTGGACTCGAACCTGGGACCTACATGTTGATAGTCCAGCGCGCTACCACTGAGCTAATCCCTACCCTTGGGTTTAACGTAACCACAGGCACAAATTGTAGCACACCATACTATACACATTCAAATCACACTTACATATTGTTGTACATTATAATAGACAGTTATTAAATAGTTAATATACACAATAATTTTATAATTATTAATTTATATCTCTCATAATAAAAACAATTAGGGTAATTTAATTTATTTAATCAATTTATTTTATTTCAATTTCTTTTTTTTTTCTTAAAGTTTACATTTATGTTCTTCTTCCTTTATATTATTATTATTATTTTTTTTTTTTTCCACAGGTGATACCTGGGTTATTTTCTTGCTTACGGGTTGCTTTTGCTACCAAGTAAGCTAGATGTGTGTTGTGTATCAAGTGTTGTTCAGAAATTTCCGTACAGTGTTACAAGTTTTCAGTATGACAGCTTTCTGTATCTGTTGATGTATGTATGGGTGTAGTTCTAGTGTTTCTATGTTGCGGATGAAAGAGTGTGGAGTGACTCCTGTAGGTGATATTATAATTGGTAGTATTGTTAGTTTGCTCTGCTTCCATATTTGTTTTATTTCTATTGCGAGAGGTGTGTATTTGTCTATTTTTTCCTGTTCTTTTGTTTTGATGTTTTTATCATTAGGGATGGATATGTCTATCATGTATGTGGTGTTCTCATTTTTGTTTACTAGTGTGATATCTGGTCTGTTGTAATCTATCGTGCGGTCAGTTCGTAGTGTTGTATCCCAGTAGAGCTTTGTGTTTGTGTTTTCCAGAACGGTTTGTGGGTGGTATTTGTAGTGTGGGGTCCGTTCAGTAATAAGGTTATGTTTTAGTGCGAGTTCTTGGTGAATATCTTTGCAGCTGCATTGTGTCTGTCTGTGTAGTCTATGGCTGCCAACAGTTTGCATCCGCTGGTTATGTGTTCTATTGTTTCCGGGAATTGTTTACATTTTCGGCATTGGTCATTCTGTAAAGTGGTACTATTGCTTATGTGTTTGATGTAGTTTCTTGTGGCTATTACTTGGGCTTGTATTGCGATGTTGAATCCTTCTGTTTCTGGTTGCAGGTCACCTTTTGTTAGCCATGTTTATGAGTGTTTTTTGCTGATGTGTCTCTGGTGTACTGTATCATAGTGTCTACCGTGTATAGCTTTCTGTGACCAGCTGGCAAGCTTTTCTGTAATATGTGTGTCTTCGTTTCTAGGTGTGTTTACGCGTCTTGTATATGCTCACTGAGCTTAAGAGGTGTGAACTGTTTGTCTGCTGTAATAATTGCTTTGTGTAGTCTGCAGTCTTTGCTATAAAAGTATGCCCGTATGTTCCAGATTTGGTTTTCGTGTAATTGTGAGATGTCTATGAGTCCTCGCCCGCCCTGTGTTCTTGGAAGTGTCGTTCGTTCGATGCATGATTTTGGGTGTAGCATTCGGTGTTTTGTAAGTAGTGTACGGTTTAGTCGGTTCAGTTCTTCGGTTTCTGTTTTAGACCATTTGATTACACCAAATGAATAGGTGTGTAGTGGTATTGCGTATGTGTTTATGGCTTTGATTATGAATTTGGCATTGAGCTTACTGTTTAGTATGCATGTGATTCGTTGCTTGTAGTTGTCTGTAAGGTGTTGTTTTATGTCGGTGTGTTGTAATCTAGTGTTTTGGTGGAATCCTAGGTACTTGTATGTCTCGTGTTGTTGTAAGGATTGTATGAGTTGATTATCTATTGTTTATTGTTAGTGTATCTTCATTAAATTATTATTATTATTATTATTATTATTATTTTTCATCTTTAAATTTGTATTCATATATTCGTTTATAATTTAATTACTGTATTATTATTTCAATTGTAATATTTATGCAATGTCACAAGACTCCATTTGTATAAGAAAACATTATAAGACAAATAGAAAAATAAATAAATTACGATACCTAAAGAGTTCATTTTACCAACTAAACCAGTAATTTTATTTTGAGACGAAATTGCTGCCTAATGAAGTTTCATGTCTGCGAAGAAGGAGACAAAACAAGGGGATCAAAGTTTCCTTGTTTGCCACTAATTCTGTGAGTAAATTTAAAAAAAAAACAAAAAAACAACTGCCATGAAATGTAAACAAGTAACCGAGAAAAGCAAACAAGATCATTCTTATATTTAATATAAAAACAATTTAATTATGCAATACAACTGACATATACTATTTGATTTTCTGTCAATAAAAAGACCATATGGTCTTAATCAAAATAATTAGTAATGGAATTGCCAATACAATAAGTTTCAAGCAAGTAGTTCCATTTCACTGCACAAATTATACAATTGTCCAACTTATCCGGCCTATTGTTATGTGGGGGGCTATCTGCTCACACTTAACAAACATCCATGTTGTCCATTTGTTTTGTATCTGTCAAGTGAAAACAATAAAGTTAGTTAGGTTTACGGAAACCTATACAAACTAAACAACAATTGCATTATTTAAAAAAAAAAATATATATATATGCGGTGATTCTCTTGCTCTTATTTCCACAATTTTCACTGTTATACCACCAAATTTCCATTTAAGTTGAAATTTTATAAGTACAAGATACGTCTTGGAAAAATTAGATACTCCTGAGATAGATTTCGCAGTTTATTTATTTATTTGTATTAAGCAATATATTTTACGTCCTCTTAGGCTTTATTATCCTTTATATAGCGTCCAAATCTATAATATAAGCCATATTAATTCTACAATACCAATTAACAAGGAATAAACGGAAAAAATTGCCATTTATTTATTTATTTTGCCAGAAAAAAGATCAATACATCCTTATTGGCAAGGTCAAGTTAGAATATAATTTAAATTCACATAATTGTCAAGACAAAAACTTAATTTTAAAATATTCCTGTATCTCATACAGCGAGTGAGCTAATAACAGTTTTTTAACACTAGCTTTGAAACATTTCAAAGTATTATTTTTTATATTCGCTGGTAAATAATTATAAAGCGAGATGCTGGTACGAACTTTTGTCAACCTGTTTCTACTCTGGACAAGATTATTACGCTTTCTGGTGAAATGATCATGAACTTGCGAAAAACATATAAATTGGCCTTCATTGCACTTTACGTAGACGAGGCATTGAAAAATAAATATGGCTGGTAGTGTTATTATGTACAATTTCTTAAACAATGAACGACAAGATACTTTCGAGTCTAAACCCAAAGTGACTCTAATTGCCTTCTTTTGTAACCTAAATATTTTTTTACATTCGGCAGCATTACCCCAAATTATGTACCATAGCACAAATGGCTATGAACATACGCAAAATATGCCAACTTTAAAGCTTCCAAGTCAACCGAGATTCTTAATTTTCGCAAGACATAGATTCCATGAGACACTTTACCCATGACATTATTAACTTGATCTATCCAGTTCAGTTTTGAATCTATGAAAATGCCTAAGAAATTGATAGCTTATTCAGTCCCACCATAATTTCCTAATTTAATAGTAATCTCTTTTATTTTGTCCTGGTTTAAACTTAGCTTATTAGCAGCACACCAATCGAATATTATTTATTATTCATTATACATTATTATTGAATTAACATAATTTATTATAACCTTTGCGGAGTTTTCTTCTCATAACAACAGAAATTGATCAATATTTCTCCAGACTATCGATACTACTGGGACTTATATGTTAACGGATTCTTTATAATACTTTCTTCTTATTCCTAATAGGAGGAAGTATTTGCGATCATGCTAGATTTTCTTCGAAAATGAGTTTTTACCGGAAATACATGTATCTGTGTGTCTGTGTGTGTTTTTTAACAGAATATCTGGTAAAAGAATGACTTTTAATTTTCCTTTTAGTTAGTTATCACCAACCGCATCCGGACACGAAGATTTCAGGCAAAATCGATCAACCGAGAGTGCAAATTTCTTGAATAATTTTTTTTTTTTTCAGTTTTACGTGATTTTTTTCGAAATGGCTGGAACGATTTTATTTAAACTTTATACACAATCTACACAGATAAATACCAAACACTGTTGTTTGAAACATTTACCCGGGATTTTGTTTTGGGAAGGGGAAGTTCTGGGGGAAATAGTAACGTTATGCTTTCATCAAAATTCACTACATCAGTATAATATATGGACGTCAGTTCTTCCTTTGGAATCCCTTTAATTCGACTCTGTAAGCAGGCAAAGAGCTATCCAAGAGCGAGATGGTGCTAAAAATTGTTGCAGGAGATCGAAGTACTTAATGGATTGTGTAATGGGATCCGAATTATTAAAGTTTTAATAGGATTCGAAGAGCGACGAAGCAGACATTGTTTTTTTGGAGAGAGTAAAAGAAATTAAAAGCTTCATTCGCAAATGTTTTATGAATAACATATTATTCATTAGTGTTTATTGTAACTTGTGTAGTGAAAGAAAGAAATGAAAGAAAATAAGAATTTTGAAAATAGTTTATTGTAATAATCTTGTAAATTTTAGCTAGTTCAAATAGTGTATTTTAGTGAAAGAGAAAGAGCCAGGTACTATAATTTAGGTCAATGCAAACCAAGAGACAAAGGGCAAGTAACAGTTAGGGTAACACAATACACTCCCTCCAGACATATCAGCATTATTTCAAAAGATTTGAACTAACAATTCTTTCAAGATAGTCTGCATTCTGCTTTCAGACAAGAAGAGTCTGAAACGGACACCGAACCAGAACACTTGTACCAGTAAACATCAGTGCTAATTATAAGTTAAAACATAAGAGTTTTGCACTTAATCTATATAAATAATTGATTTATAAACATAATTAGTGTGTTATTGTAAAACATTTAAATTTTTTTAATTAAAATATATTTAATTTAATCTACCAGTGTTCTTAAATATTTCTTATTACTTCTCTTCTCTTTGAACATACACACAAGCCCTTTACAAAACCGCTCGTGCTACACAAACAACTATAAACATACAACACATCATAACACTTGAATTAAATAATACCAAAAATAGCGGTATAATTGCAAGGAAATCTCTTTATTTTCATTGTAATTAGTTTCATCATCAGATCTACAATAAACTATTTGAAATGTTAGGACAAGTACTTTCGGTCAAATTATGATGCATGCAAAATATTTTTTTTTTTTTTTTTTAAGGTGCGTCAACATTTATGACTACTGGCTCCCGGAGCCTTCTCAGTACACTGCCGGCCTCCAGACAATGTTCCTTCGTTACAGACAACACTGTCCATCACCGGGCAGTGAGCTGTAGAGGCACCTAGGAAGAAAAAATCTAAGGGCAGCATAGCTGGTGTGATGGATACAAGAAATTATACCTATTTTATTTAAAAAAAAATAATCAAAATTATGAGAAAAATGCAAGCTCGTTTGCAAAAAGGGTAACCCAGGTAGAAGAGTTCAGCTTCTGGGAGAGTTCATGAACCTTGATAGAATTGTTTACCCCTTCTTCTTACAGGGGACGATTTGAACGAACAATTAGAAGACATTTCTTCAATATAGTCTGGGCTAGACATTTCACAAGAGAACATTTGCTTCAGGAATCGCTATCTTAGAATCAGTGCAGTTCCACAACATAATTAATAAGTTTATAATATCTTTGCAAATAACTTGTAGTTATTATATTAATAGAATATATTTAATGTTAGTAGTGATGACTACTTTCTTAATTCTGATACTTCTGATACTTGCAAGCCATTTTACTAAACCTCTCGTGCTACACAACACAACACTACACTACAACACAACATCACACCAATAACATTTCACTGGACTCAAACACGGGTGCTCCGCGTGGGAGTCCAGTACGGTAACCTATTCCCTTCCCTTTATATTAGTTGAATGAAACATTAGTTACTCCCCACATAGGCCAGACAGACTAAGAAGGGAGAATTTATTCATTTACAAACAGAGCGACAGCAGAACAGTTTAAAAGACAGTTTTATGACAGTTTACAACAGTACAACCAGTCAGCAACCTATCTATTAGCTTTACTCAGTCAGTCTCTTTATATTTCTGTCGCTACTTAAGTTCTTTCTATTTTACTGTAAAGTCCTTGTAGTTTATGTGTTTTGTTCGCTATACAATGTTCAGCATATCATCTAGTTAATTTCTCTAAAATCCATTCTCATAACTGTTTCTCCTTCTCACAACCATTATAACTGTAAGTCTCAGAAAACGAAGAAAAGTATGATTAACTGAGCTTCAATTTGAAACCCATACATTTTTAAGAAAAATATATCTAACATACAAACACCAATATAATCACACAAATACATACAAAAATAAATTTATAAAAGCCACATTTTCAGATTCAGAAGACACTAAAAATAACTACACTCAATGATAACTCAATTTTGATAATTTGAAAAGTTCGTAAATACTTTACTAACAGAGAGTAATAAGAGAAAATAAAAGCATTATTGATAAAACAACAAAAAAAAAAAAAAAAAACAACAAAAATCATAAAATTTGATAAATAAAAGAAAAGTATAGTGTTGTAAGTTGAGTTTTATAGGTGGCGGTAAAAATCTAGTTAACGATGTGACGAAGGATGTTAAGGAAAATACGACGTCCATATACTGGAGATTTCTTTTAGACAGAAAGTTACCTGAATAGGGGGGGATGGTATTTACTTTATTTTTAGGTTAAATAACCATCGTAACCGTTATAGGCTTATGAACGTTCTGTTTTAGTCTACTTTTCTTGCATAAAAATTGATCATATAATGAAATAATTAATGATAAATCTAGATTAGATAAATAATAATTGGAAGGTGGTAAAGAAATGAATTGACTATTCTCAATAATATTTTAAAATTATACTTTTAAATGGAAATGTAGTTTGACTGTTATAGTATATATTCTATACATTCATGACTACTTGAGGTTCTCTGAGTAAATAAATGTTGACTTTCAGAACCTGATTTGTAATATGAAGCAACATCTTCAAATAAAATTTCTAATCTGATATAATTGAGAATATCATAAAATATCCTAAAGAAGATGTTACTGGTCGGTTACATACAGTCAGAATTGCTTTCGTGGTGGTTGGTTTCGCAGAGATGGAAAGCATTACAGACATTTTCCTTGGTAGCCTGCTTCATTTTGTGGTCATCGACCGGTTTCGGGCGTTCACCCATCTTCAGGATGCGTTTTTCAGAAAGTGTACAACACAGACTTGCACAGAGCAAATTTAGTTTACACACTGTGAATATCTTGCAAATTTGCTCTGTGCAAGTCTGCAAGACTAAAAACATCTTTAGTCCAGAATTAGCAAGTCTTTGAACCAAATGTTCAATAACATGCTTTGAATTGCTTATACGGTTGTGATGGATGCAAGAAATTATATCTATTTTAAGTGAAGAAAATTATTAGAAAAATGCGAGCTTGTGGGCAAAAAAGGTAACTCAGGTAGAAAGAAATACAGTTATAGGAAGAGTTCATGAATCTTGTTAGCATTGTCTACCCCTTCTTCTCATAGAGAAAGATTTGAACGAACAATTAGAAGACATTCCTTCAAGATAGTCTGTCGTAAACATTCAAGCCAGAACACTTGCTTCAGGAATCGCTCTCTTAAACTCAGTGCCAGTGATAGTGATTTGCCTTTATTCTAGATAAACATCTGATTTATTAAGATATAGTTGTGATATTGTAAAGTACTTAAATTTGCTTAGAGAATAATATATTTATTTTAAAACAATGGTGCTCTCTTCATTATTTCTAATACTTCTACCTCTTAAAACTTACAAACACAAGCCCTTTACTAAACCGCTCACGCTACAAGCTACCACAGCACAAACTCTACAACACATCCACACCAAAAACATTTCGCAGTATTTTGAAATCTTGTGATATTTTAATTAATTTTTAATAACTATTTGGAAAAATATCTTAAGAATATAAAAAATAATTCTTTAAGAAAACACTTCTTAAAGAAAAACAAAAAAAACTATGCTTTAAAAGCTAGAAAAACCAATTAAAAAAGAGGACTTCTTAGTATAAAAACAGTTCCCGCATTAACAAGATGGTATATTTAATACAAAAGATTACTTAACAGTCTTGTGTTCCCGACACTATTCTAATTGGCGGTCTAAAGAACAATTTTTCTTTTCTCAAATAAAACGTTCACAATACCAATATTTTTCAATTCTTTATAATAATTAATTTAAAAAATTTTTTTTAAAGCACAGCTTTAAAGTTGTGTTAATTATTTTTACTATATAAACAGCTGAACTCTGAAGAACTTTTAAGTATTATTATTATTATTATCAGAATTCATCACGATGCTTTCCACTTAGCTAAAAGTTTGGAAATTAAAGCGATCAGGAGTTACTTAACATTAAGTTTTGATGTATGATATGAAAAGCTGGTATAAACTTAGTTGAATTTTAATCAATATCACAGTTGATTTATTAGACGGAAGTCCTGTGATCCATCATTCGAATTATCTAGATAAATAAAAATATGGTTATAAGGCTATAGGCCGTTTTAGAGACCACCAATAACGCCAATTTTATCTATTATCAGAAATTTTTTATTCAGACAGCGAATAAATGTCATCAAAATTATCTGCATATTTTCTTTTTTTACATTATTTGTTTGATTTTTTTTTTTTTTTACATTATTTGTGTTAAGTTGAAGTCAGGTTTTACGAATTTCAAGAACCATACTCTATTGACTATAGACGAGAATCCAAATATCTCAGCGATAATAAAAAGAAACAGGCCAAGACGGATAAAATGCTACATACACATAATTGTATTAAATTGGGAAGTAATGGTTTTAGAGCAAAGTTACAGGTAAAGTTTCACGACTTTCTCCTTAATTTTTCATCATATTGAAATTTGCTTTAACAAACATATTTATGGATACAACTCGTCAACTTAATTGTAGAACCTGTACGGTTGCTAGGTCCGCCAATTGCCAAAGCATTTTAGTAGTTGTGATGACATTTTGTCTGCCCACAGTTTCCATAAAAAAGTTGTCAAGATCTAGACATATTCTCTGCATTATAGACAGGGAAAATTACAATCATGTGCAGAAGAAAGCGTGTTTATTAAACACAAATAATGTAGAAATCTAACGACAAGGATTCTCCCAAAATCCCCTTATATCATATATAAGGCTTGTATATCGTACATATATATATAAGAAAGTGGATCAGTTCTCAAATTGACATCTATTCTTTGTTCTACAAATAAAACTGCTCTAGAAATTAGAAATATAAAAATAAAGGCAAGTACTTGCTATTACGGATTGTGTAAGCATATTGTAGTATACGGTAATTTCAAAAAAAAACAAAAATCATGTTGTACAAGTGTCTTATAAGACTCAGTCCTCACGTGTGCACCAGAAACGTGGACCTTAACAAAAGCCGAAGAGAACGAGTTCTTGGTCTTTAAAAAAAATGATCTTCTTCGGAATGATCTCGTCTTTTTTGGGAAAGTGAAAGACTGGAGTCTATTGGCGAAAACGCAAATACCAGGTATGAGCTATTCGGTGAAGCGAATGTGGTCCGCGTGATCAAGTTTGGAAGCCTTAGTTGGGGGTCTGCACTTGTTACCAAAATGAGCGATAAGGAGAACCATAAGGAGCTCATGTATGAAATTTTGGATCGCACCGAGGCAGAGTTGGAAAGGCTGCATAAATCAGGGCTTCCAATACAATTTGTACATCAGAAAACGGAAGGCAGCTTCATAAGACCCGGGCCGCTTGCCGAAGGCTTATTGAGGAGGCAAGGATGCACATAGGATTGTAGCGCCATGGAGCGCCCTTGGATATATATATCCATACATAGATATGTACATACATGGTGGAACGCACATTATACTTACAACTTCTGAGGGAGCCTGGTCAATTAAGAAGGCACTTTCCCCTTGTCAAGTGGTTGCAACATTGTTATTGCTGAATAGGTGTAGTGTGCGACAGAAATCATAAAGAGAAAGTCAACATCTCTATACGAAATCCGAAAATCCGAAACTAGTCATAATTAATAAAAAGAAGCAAGCTACACCGATAAAATCTCAGATAAGCTGCAATTGGTTTAAAATTAATAAAAAGAACAAATTCAGTGGAACGTAAAACTGACAGATTGAGAGAGATGAAACGTAACTGACTTCAATTAACACTTTATCAAATCCAGAATATTGAAATAGCAGTTTGGAGGTAAGTTAAGCGATGCAGTTCCCCCAGAACCTAGGAAAATGTTCCAAATAAAAGTTATACTTGGTAATATAAGAATTTTAAGAGAAATGTTTAATGCCTTTAAGCAAAAACTGAAAAAAATTCCATCTCCAAATATTCCGGTCAAGTGAGCCTCAGTGGTTTGCTAGAAACCGACGATTCGCCCAACTTGCAATGAGCTTCTTCAGAGTCGTTACCCCCTGGAAAGCTAATGGAGCAATGAACATTCATACAAAAACGGGCGTGGTCCATTTTATCGTATTGACCACCATCTTGGCTGTAGGTTGTGGGCGGAGCTTTATTTTTTTTTCCCAATTTTCTACAATTAAGTCAATATAGTAGAAGGGGCCACGCCCCTTGTCTACCAAGGCTCATTACTTCCATTAGCATTCAAGGTGTAACGATTCTGAAAAAGCTCATTGCAATATGGGCAAAAACCGGTTTATAGCAAACTACTGACGCGGTCCCAAATCCGAAACTCAAGTCTTTTTCATGAAAATGGCCGCGGGAACTTAAAAGATTATTATATGAACCCCGTTGGTTGACGGATTTTGACCAAAACTTTTTTAACAGATCCCATTGTGATACTAAATCACATATCGTATTTAAGCTTCCATATTACTTTCTCTTACTCCTAGTAAGAGGAGGAAGTATTGTAATTGTGCCAAATTTTCGATATCGAGTTTTCACCGGAAATATCCGTTTTGAGGCCCCCTGAGTCCAAAAAAGTGGTTTTTAGAAAGTGGTCAGTGTGTGTGCGCGTGTGTGTGTGTATGTGAACAGCATAGCTCGAAAACGAAAAATCGTAGAAAGTTCAAACTTGATATT
This sequence comes from Triatoma infestans, assembly GCA_011037195.1. Lineage (NCBI taxonomy): Eukaryota > Metazoa > Arthropoda > Insecta > Hemiptera > Reduviidae > Triatoma > Triatoma infestans. Next base: position 53,783 of record JAAEAF010013811.1, on the reverse strand, counting down.
CGTTTAGGTATCACAATGGGATCCGACAGTGGGTCATCTATCAAAATTCCTCAACTGGAAGTACTACTTTACAAGTTTTTTTATTATTTACTTTTTTGCGATATTCTCAAAAATGGCTCCGACGATTTTCTTGAAACTTGGCATATCAAGTATACATACAAAAAGCTACAACTTTTATTTGAAACATTACTCCGGGAAAATACATTTAAGGGCAGTTTTGGAGGAGGGGTGGAGTTAGGTTTCTTCTAAAGTGCTATTTCAGTTTACTATACAATTCTGTCATCTAAATAGTATTAATTAGAATTAAATATGTTGTTGAAATTCCGAGTTAGAAAAAATTCGGATGATCGGAAGTGTGTTTTTATTGAAATGTATTTTTCAGTTTTTCTGGTACTTTTTCGAAAATGGCTCCAACGATTTTCTACAGAGTAGTTATGTATGTGTACTACACATATAAAGAGCTACAACTTTTATTTGAAACTTTTCTCCTGATAATGTCATTTGAGGTTTTTTTTTGGGGATTATTATACAATTCTACCACCCAAAAATTAAAAATAAATAGATGGCCAAATGCCCGAGTTTCAAGAAAATTAGTAAACCGGAAGTACGCTTTTATAGAACAGTTTTTCAGTTTTCGACGAATTTCGACGAACTCCGTCGAATTGCATTAAGTGTACATTACTATAAAATTTGTCGATTTCCATTTTGAATTCTGGAGTAAGAGAAAGTTGTGTAAGTGTTTCACACCAGATTCTTTTTTTTTTTTTTTTGAATCATTTAGAAACACTTTTGTTATTGTAATCGTTTCGCATATGTTTATAATTATTACAGATTGTGTATGCCCTGTAATTTTATGCCTTACTAACATACTTATTTCTGAAATATGATCATGATATGTTTCATAATTAGGTTTCCTAAAAAAAAATAAAGTTAACGGACAGTTAGAAGTAAAATATTACATCATATCGCATTCAACTTCATTTACTCGACAAGCTCATTATAAGTGTAAACCATACCGTAATAATTAATAGTAATGACAATCTTTACTTGCCTGTGTTTTAATGATATAAACAGAGCCGTATCATTTTTTTTTTTTTTTTTTTTTTTCATACAGTAAGGGTCAACATTCATTAATTATATTCATTACCTAATACAGTTTTTTTTTTTTTTAAATAATCTCGAGTGAAAATGCAAATGGCTTTATTTCTATTATCAAATTTCTATTGGCAAATATCTTTGAACCAAATTTATACATAAAAAAAAAAAAATATGGTGTGAGACACTCACACTCACAGACGTTTTCGAGAAAAGATTAAAAACCTCAAAACCCTATTCTGTAACCCTGCACCTCCAGTAGACCGAATTTTTAAAATTCGTAATTTAAGCCATCGTACTTTAGAGGGAAGCTTAACGTTTACTGTTCCCTCAGAACAGTAGACGTTAATAAGTTAGTATAACTGAATCTAATGAAATTCATCAGTGTTTTTATGGAGAAAATTATAAAAACTGAAAAAGAAAAAAAAAAGTTTCAGTAAAAAACATACTTCCGGTTCATTAATTTTTATGAAACTCGGAATTTTCGCCAATCTATTTATTTCTAATTAATATTAACTCGATGGTAGAATTGGATAATCAACTAAGATAGCATTTTAGAGGCAAACATAATTCTACCCTTCCTCCAAAAGTCCGCTTAAATGAGTTTGCGTGGAGAGAAATGTTTCAAATAAAAGTTGTAGCTCCTTTGTATGTGTAGTTGATATAATGAAGTTTGAAGAAAATTGTCGGAGCCATTTTTGTGAAAATTGCAACAAAGTGAAAATACCATTCAGTAAAGTGGTAACTTCCGGTTGAGGAATTTTGACAGATGACTTACTGGCTGTAACAGCCACCAAAGAGAAGCTCAGCAACCAAATAGAGTAAAGAGCAAAACCCAAAACCACTCTCTGGGACTGGAGTGGGAGAAAAGTGTATAAATATAGCGACGGACAGTCCATAGGAGGACAGTTGAATTCAGTTCAATACATCCAATTACTACGTGTCATTTTCATACCAATCTACCTTAAAACATTTCTCTATTATAAAGTCCAGGCAGTCTGTATCACTTAATTAATATATTAGTTAACCAGTGTTAACCAAGCCTTTTCTTCTTATATCATCAACCAGACCTAAATTTTCTCCACCTAACACATTCATTATACTGGCGGATCCCATCGAAATACCTAAACGGAATATCAAGTTTTCTTGTTTTTGAGTTATACAGCTCAGATACACACACACACACACACACAAACAGCCCTTAGCTAAAAACCACTTTTTTTGGACTCATGGCACCTCAAAACAGATATTTCAAGTGAAAACTCGATATAAAAAATTTGGTACGATTACAATAGTTCCTCTTACTAGGAGTAAGAGAAACTAAAAAAAAAAAAAATATAAGTATACAAAATTTAAAAAAATACGTAACAGCTTTGGAACACAATAAAGATATAGGTATTTATATTAAATTTCACTGAAAAGCTGTTAAAAGTTAGACACGTAGCTTTGACTTCATGACGTCAATATTGAAAAAGAAGAGCGCGGTAATTCAGAATGGTGCTGACGTAGGTGTCCCCTCCCCCCAACCCAAAATCAATTTTACCGGGAAAAAGTTACATATAATTATTATATTGTTGAAGCAGCTTAAACAAAAACCAATTTGCCGAACTGAGTTTTTTGGGGGAGAGGGCGGATTGTTCAAAAAGGCATCAATTTTCTTTCAACTTGCAATGCTAAATACAAGCCATAATATATTTATTGAGTCTTTTTTTTTTTTTTTTTGGGGGGGGGGGAAGTAATTTTCGAGATTTCAGTGACATTATATTCCACGTTTAATTGGGGGACTGATCAAGACATAATATTCTGACATACTGTTACCTGCTATATGTTGAAAACTAATGTGTACGAACACCTGTTTATGGATAATGTTAAGGATAATTTTACTTTCAAACTATGCCCCTTTAGGTGAAGCAATTTTTGTGGCCCGCGGTAAATATGTATGTATATATATATATGTGTATAAAATTCTATATACAGAATTTTTGAAGTTGCTATGTAATTTAGACAGATAGTATTCTCCTTTCTTTAAAGAAAAGAAAAAGTAAAGGAGTGGAAATAGAAGGAGAATGATGGAAGGTATATTCTAAGAAGGAAAGGAAATACTTAACGATCAGTGGAGCGAAGAAATAAGAGCCAGTTTCCCTTAGAATATGGAGCGAGTGGGTACATACAGGCAACCGTCTGGAAGAGTTTGGTATACTAGTACACACAGTGGTGGTGGTCGTTTAGAGTTATTGTTGGGAGAAGTAGGAAAAGAATGAGTGGAAGTGGTAACCTCCACAACTGCTGGCCTCCCTCTAAATAACGATGAAGGGTGAATGGGGGGGGGTATCAAGCCCCCAAAGTACGACCCGATCACGCAACCATCCAGACCGCAGACAGCGATAATATTCATCGGTTCACGCCATATCCCCCCTCCACTATCTTCACCGCCACCACTACTACTGCTACTACTGTAATACTCCCTGTTGGTAGTGTGCGCTCTGCTGTTGCAGAAATATACAACTAGTACTACAACTATTAAACGGTGAGTATAATGCAGCCGTATTTGAGAGCGTATTTGTGAAGACACACATTCATGCACATATATATATATATATATATATATATACGTGTGTGTGTGTGCGTAAGTAATGAAAATGCTGTGCACAAGTTGTACGTACACATGTCTACCTCTCTCTCTCTCTCACTCTATATATGTATATATATATATATATATATACTGTGGGTATGGCACATTCATACACGTCCCACATAACACAACGACATATGCACAAGCGGTACAACTAGTAATACAGGGTCAAGTACCGTGCCTCATATAATGGGCCGTCCGACTCCATCATCATCATTGGGTCCGTGTCTAATCTGTGTATACAATATGACGTCATGCCATTATATACTTGTCTCTTGATTGTTTTCACTTCGTTTAACATAACAAGTACATATTTAGTATTAATATATAAATAGACATATACTGAGAAAAAAAAAATATATATATATATATATTTAATTGAAAAAAATTCTTTCGAGATGTTTATCATCTTAACTAATGTGATAATTAATATCGATTACAATTTCTCCAATCTAAAATCTTATCTCACAATATATGTCTCCAGTCTACCCACCAATTGTGCTGATCTTAAAATTTTCTAGTTTCTACCTAACAAAATCTCATATATTGTATATATTCCTACTTCTGTTCTGTGCATCCACATTTACTTACATATTAATCTTTTCATTTGATTTTTTTTTTTTTCTGGAAAACAGATTTAAGTTGGGGGGGTGTAGCTGTAACATTAATCTTTTATTCTAATAACGTTAATCTTTTAAATTCGTAACTCATTTTTATTATTTGTGCAAATTTTTTCAATTGTAAAAAATGAGCATTGCCCATAAATAAATAAATAAATAAATAAATAATCTTAATTAAACTGCCTAATATTTTCAGTATGTTGAGGTTGATACCTTCTCTTACTGATACAATCGTGTCAAAATTACGACATCCTGTTTTCACCGGAAATACATATCCCGGAAGTCCTCTGAGCATGAAACAGCTTTTAATTGCATAGAAATATATCAAAATTTATAAATGTTATTTTAGAGAATGGCGTAGGTGTATGTATGTCCGTTTAAAACAGATATCTCAAATACGAAAAATGGCAGGGTGTTCCACAACCTGGTATTCCGTTTAGGTATTACCACCGCATTCTGGACACGAAGGTTTTTTGGACAAAATCTAATCATCAACCGAAAGTTTTACACAATAGGTTTTTTCAGTTTTTTTTTTGTAATTTTGACAAAATTCGAAGTTAAAAAATAAAACGGTTGAACGGGAGCGCGATTTTAAGGCGCGTTCTCACGAGTCAAGTTTAATTGTCCGATTATAGTTGATCAGCAAAAGTTGAATGCGACTTGAGTCAGTTTTTGGTTCATACGTTTCAACTACTGAAATACTGAAATGGAACAAACCGTTTCAATAACAACACGGAGCACTCTATGAGTTGAAAGCAAACTGAGACGCCAATTGGGCGATTCGGAGGTTCACACTTGTCAATACTTAAATGATGGCGGCGGGTTCATCAACTGAAAGATGCGTCATACTTGAACGATAAAGTTTGTAACTCGGTCAAACTTTTGTTGATCCACTAAAAAGTTGATCAACTTTATTGAAAGAAAAAGTTCTCACTAGGTTTTTTCATTCAACTTCTGTTGATCAACTAAAATCGATCAACTAAACTTGGATTCGTGAGAACGCGCCTTTATTGAAGTTTTGTTTCAGTTTTCTGCAATTTTTTTCTATAAAGACGGTTTTTCATTACACTTGGTTTATTAACTTACATAAAAGACTACTTTTGTTTGTGACATACTCCATGAAAATCGATTTTAGTGGGGGTTTTTGGAGGAACTGGAAGATATGGTTTCTGTAACAGCAACCAAAGAGAGCAAAGGGAAGAGAAACAAACCCAACCACTCTCTCGGACTGGAGTGGGAGAAACTGTATAAATATAGTGACGGACAGTCCATGCGAGGATACTTCAATACAGTTCGATACAGTTCAATATAGTTCACTATAGTTCATCATCTCGCCATTCACTTCGTGTCATTTTCATACCGACTCTACCTTAACCATTCTCTATTGTTAAGTCCAGGCAGACTATGTCCTCTTTATTATTACACATAGTTAACCAATGTAAACCCAGTGTTCTTAATTCATCAACCAGACCTAAATTCTCTCCCACCTAACATCACTCCACACACCCATTATAGTGTTACGTGGAGAGAATTTAGGTCTGGTTGATGAAATAAAAAGACAGAGTTAACACTGGTTTACTATGTATAATAAGAAAGGGACACATTCTGCCTGGACATTGCAATAGAAAATGGTTAAGGTAGAGTGGTATGAAATGACACGAAGTGACTGGCGAGATGATGAACTATATGGAACTGTATCGAACTATATTGAACTATATTTATACACTTTCTACCCTCCAGTCCGAGAGAGTGCTTGGGTTTGTTTCTCTTCTCTTTTCTCTTTGGTTGCTATTACACTCCCCCCCCCCCAATAAAGTTTCATTAAGTTTATTTTTCAGGCGGGCTTAACGTCCAACTACCAAATTAGGTGTCGTGGACGGGGACGGAAGCACCTAATTTACCATTAACATTTTTTAAACAAATCGAACGCTGGAATCGAACTGGGGTCCTCCCACATACAAGTCCATGCTCATAACCACTACACAAACACCCATCCCCCCAGAAAGTTTAGATATTCCTACTGATATAACATTGAAGGCAACTAAACAATACTATAAGTTTGAAAGTAGCAGACATGCTCCATTTTGTGATCATGGACCGGTTTTGGGCGAGCGCCCATCATCAGGATGTCGAAATAAGCAAAATCAGTTTAAACATTCTCGAGTGAACCGTGAAGAGAACCGCAAATCATTTAAAATATCCATACAAAAAAAAAATCACAAAACCAGTCAATAAAAAAAAAAAAAAAGTCTTTCACTAACAAAGAAACAAAATAATTACGTTAATAAATTTTGTTTAAAAGAACAAAAAAAGCAACATTTTTTTACACTACTTTCCTCTAATTATGAAAGAAAAGAAACGTATAAACTGGGGACACGAAATAATAATAAAAAAAAGAAGAAAGATATCATTAGTGAAGTGAATACCTAGCGATGCAACCAGAACTGTTTGAGGGGTAAAGTGCCTTTCATAAGATCTTGTTGGGCGGCGCAGCTCACCCTCATCGTTAGACCCATTCACCCATTAAGGTTCTAAATGGAAAAAACATCCCTCCTTTAGCAGCTGCTACAGACAGACATGCTACCAAGATAATTTTTAATGTAATAACAAGCAATACAAACGTCAATGTCTTTCAAGTGAACTAATAAAGAGATTCACAAAACAAATTTCAAATGTCAACTTGCACATAGCATCAATAAGAGCTTTTGTTCCAACAACACTTCAATATCCTCAAGTATTTATGCAGGTGTTTTATAGTTAAAAACTTCATTACCATCAAAATCTACAATGAAATTCATTTACATAAACAATTAGGTGCAGTATTTTAAAACAAATGATTATCTAAATATTAGATCGTTTATAATAATTTCTAGCTACTGTAATGGAATCGTTTGATGTGATTCCTGATGTAGTAGATGTCTTGAAGAGGGCGGAAGTTAGTTGAGAGATTTTGGAAAGCTAGTGCATCGAATTATTAATACGGATTTTATAAAAATAAACTGTATTTTAACAATAATTTTAACGTATAAATGGTAACTAATAACTAGCAAAATACTTAGGAATAAATAGAAGATAAATAAGTAATAAATTAGAATGATAAAATAAACGAACTAAGATGCACTACTAAAAGATAATAAGTTTAAATGAAACTGTGTATAGTCGCGTAAACTGCTGCTCGTGTATATGGACGTGCTCGTATCGTCGTATAAGATATAATGATCCTCTCGTTGTATATGATAGAGTTTATATATCGGTGTTGGCCACACTCACACCAAGACATCTGTCCTAGACCTTGTGCGACCTTCGTAGTTTGCTGACCTTATTTAGGTCAGTGGCCAACCTTATCGGTGCTTGCTTTGATGTAAAGTATTGAAAAGGGCTTTGTTGTTTGTTTGGCCGGCATTGTCTTGAAGACGGCGGCCTGCTAGGTCGCTTGTTATAAATTGCTCTTTTATTACTCCCTCCTTTGTTAAGATAGCAGCTGGCTGGAACCACTTTGACATTGGTATGACTTTCCATGTCATTACACTACCAATAAAATTTATTAATTTCATCATTTTAAATATTCAAACAGTATAAAAATTCATTAACTAATCATTACCGAAGAAAATCGATTAATCAATTGGATGTTTAAAGTGAGTTCTTTTTCATAAAAAGCTTTTTAAACAACAACCAATCTAAATTTCAGAGGAACCAAATTTTATCAGAGATACTTTCCGTGACAGCCTGGCTTCTTTTTCTTGGTCCCCTACCGGTTTCAGGCGTTCGCCCATCATCAGGATGTTTTTGACAAAACAGTATGATAACATAGACTTGCATAGAGCAAATTTAGTTGATACACTCAACTGTATCATTTATCAAAGTTCTTATTGATGCTGTGTGCAAGTTGACATTTGAAATTTGTTTCCTGAATTACTTTATTAGTTCTTGAAAATATTGACGTTTGTCTTGCTATTTTTTTTTTTTTTTTTAACTTAAGGCGCATCAACATCTATGGAGTCTTCTCAATGCACTGCCGGCCTCCGGAGTGTTTTCTCGTTACATACAACACTGTCCATCACCGGACAGTGAGCTGTAGAGGCTCCTAGGAAAGAAAAATTTAAGGGCAGCTGGACTCGAACCCGGGTCCTCCGCGTGGGGGTCCAGTACGCTAACCATTCCCTTCCCTCTCGCTTATTATTAAATTAAAAATTATCTTTGTAGCATGTCTGTAGCAACTGTTAAAGAAAGGATGTTTTTCCATTTAAACTAAAGTTGCTCTGGGCAAGTCTGTCCAGCAGTGTTAATTCTGTTATCACACTGTTTTGATAAAAACATCCTGATGATGGGTGAACGCCCGAAACCGGTCGATGTCCACAAAAAGAAGCAGGCTATCACGGAAAATGTCACTAATGCTTTCCAGCTCTGCGGAACCAACCACAACTACCAATTTTTACTTTCTCTTACTCCTACCAAGAGGAAGTATGGTGATCTTGCAAGATTTTCGAAATTGAGTTTTCACCAGGAATAAATGATTTAGGGTCTCCTAAATTCGAAAAAAAAAAGTTTGTAACGAATGGTCTATGTGTTAACCAAATATCTCAAAAGCGAAAAGTCGCAGAAACGAAAAGCTCAGACTTGGTATTCCGTTTAGGCATTGAAAACATTTGTCTATTACTATGTCATAAAATATTTCATATTTTATGACATTTCCAGGGGAATGGACTCTAGCCTCTCCAACGAAATAAATTTAAGGACGTTGAAATTATTGGAAAAATTTTAAGTCTGAAGGAAATTTGTCAGCTGACAATTTGAAATATTTACTGAAAAAAAAAAAAAAATCTGGTTTGAAACACTCACACAACTTTCTCTTACTCCAGTTTTCAAAATTGTGATTGACAAATTTTATAGTTAGTATAATATCAAATTTAATGAAATTCGTCGGTGTTTTAATAGAAAAAAAAATGGCAAAAATTGAAAAAAAAAAACTGTTCAGTAAAAATGCATTTCCGTTTTCTAATTTTTTTGAAACTCCCAATTTTTTTGGCAATCTATTTATTTCTAATTAATTTTGTTTGGATGGTAGATTTGTATCTAGCACTTTAGAAAAAACATAACCCTACCCCTCTCCGAAAAACCCCCTTAAATGACTTTACCAAAATAAATGTTACAAATAAAAGTTGTAGCTTTTTATATGTATAGTTCACATTCCTAGTTTAAAGAAAATAGTTGAGAGTCGTTGTAGAGAAAATAGCAGAAAAATGAAAATTGCTTCCTGGTAAAAACGCACTTCCAGTCATCCGATTTTTTTAAACTCGAATTTCAACAACATATTTTATTCTAATTAATATTATTTAGATGACAGAATTGTGTAATAAACCGAAATAGCACTTTAGAGGAAACCATAACCCTTCCCATCTTAGAAAAGTAGGATTAAATGAATGAAGAAATGTTTCAAATAAAAAAATTTGGTGCTCTTTATATGTGTAGTTGATGTACTAAGTTTGAAGAAAATATACGAACTTTCGTTTTTAATCTAAACACACATACACACACACACATAATTTCCTAAAAAACACTTTTTTGAACTCAGCAGATCTCAAAACGGATATTTCCACTGAAAAAACTCGATATCGAAAATCTGACACGATTACAATATTTCTTTTTACTAGGAGTAAGAGAAAATAAACAGGAAGTGATTGTTTGTTTTATATTTTGAAAATTATATTTTATTTATTTTTAACCAGTCGTTATAATTATATTATAAATTAATGCTGTAAATTTTGAAAAAAGAAAAACCAAATTCTGCAGAAATAATGGTGGCAACCATTTTCACGACATAAAGGTTGGACTCAATAGTTCCAAAGCAGTGGCACCGAGGCGCCACTAATGAGCCACCAAGGCTCAACTATGCATTACTCCCATTACAATGAATGAACTTCAACTTTGAACAGCGAATCGCGCACTTAGAAGCTGCAGTAGAAACTGAATAAAAAGCCAACCATCTCAGAGCTTTATCCATCAGTTTGCCAAATCAACTCCGAAGAATAAAGTTCAGTCATCATATCAACTTACTACAACGAGTTGACAAATCTCAACCTCATCCTTGAAAAGTTCACTAAGCATCTGAATTTATCGATTTAACAGTTCCGTTTTGATTCGAATATATCACTAGCCTAATCTATCGTTAGAACAAGCCACATCATATCAGGTGACTAGCATCAGTATATGCTACACCATATACATTACATACATTATCATCACTATTCGCTCGGTCACTCCACCATTCATATATTTTTCTCGCCTTACTTAGTGAATCGTTAAAATATAAATCATGGAATTCTAGTGCCAATTTGATGTTCTCAATTCATCATCATTCAGTATTTCCCCGCTACCCTTAGTTTCACAAATTACATTATAATGTTGTGGAAGAACTGTTGAAATTGATATGTGTATTTTCGAGAACTAGAGCTAATATATTCTTAATTTAAATAAATCCATCGTATTGTCATTAAAAATACTCAGAAACAAGATATCCTAGATATCCAAACCTATGACGGTTGAAAGTTGAATGATTTAGTTTATTTATTAATCACACATCCCTTTGATATGTGATTTAAAAAAAAAAAAAAAAAAAAAAAAAAAAAAAAAAAAAAAAAAAAAAAAAAAAAAAAAAAAAAAACCTTTTGTAAAATTATTTTTACCTTCATTCCTAAAAAAATGAAAGCAATAAAAATACATTTATTTATGTAGTATTTTGTGTTCCTCTTATTTAAAAATAACTAATACGAGATTTATTCAATTCGTTTAAAATTCGTAGAAAATGGAAGTTATTTCAAAATAAGAGATTGTTAATAAAAAATACAAAATAAAAAAAAAAAATCTGGTGTGAAACACTCACACAACTTTCTCTTACTCCAGTTCTCAAAATGATAATTGACAAATTTTATACTTTGTGTACCAAATTTAATGAAATTCGTCGAAAACTGAAAAAACTGTTCAGTAAAAGCGCACTTCCGGTTTACTAATTTTCTTGAAACTCGGAATTTCAGCCATCTATTTATTTCTAACTAATTATGGTTGGATGATAGAATTGTATAATCAACTAGGATAAGCACTTTGATGAAAATCTAACCCCACCCCTCCCCTAAAAGTGCCCTTAAAAAAATTTTCCCAGATAAATGTTATAGATAAAAGTTGTAGATCTTTGCATGCTTAGTTTATGAATTTTCAAAAAAATCGTCGGAGCCATTTTTGAGAAAATTGCGAAAAAAAGTGAATAAATCATTTAGTAAAGTGGGAAAGTAAACGCACTTCCGGTTATCCGACTTTTTTCAAACTCGGAATTTCAACAACATATTTAATTCTAATTAACATTATTTAGATAACAGAATTGTCTAATAAACTGAAATAGCACTTTAGATAAAAACCTAACCCCACCCCTCTCCAAAAAGTACCCTTCAGTGCATTTTCCCGGAGAAATGTTTCAAATAAAAGTTGTAGCTCTTTGTATGTGTGGCTGATGTTTGAAGTTTAAAGAAAATCGTCGGAGCCATTTTTGAGAAAATCGCAAAAAAGTAAAAAATCCAACTAGTAAAGTGGTACTTCCGGTTGAGGAATTTTGACAGATAACGTAGTGTCAGATTCCACGGTGATACCTAAAGGGAATATCAAGTTTCGACTTTCTATGGTTTTTCGTTTTTGAGCTATGCTGTTCACATACATACATACACACACACACACACACACACACAGACCATTTGCTAAAAACCACTTTTGTGGACTCAGGGGACCTCAAAACGGATATTTCCGGTGAAAACTCGATATCGAAAATTTGACACGATTACAATACTTCCTCTTACTAGGGAGTAAGAGAAAGTAATAGACGGTTAAAGATTCTCTCAATGTGAAAAAAATGGAATTTAGTACATATGTGTTTGTTGATGTGTGTGAAAAAAAAGTATCTTCAAAACAATCACAAGAGCTTCAAACTTACTGTCTGTTTAGATACCGCTGTTGCATACGATTCAAAATTTGATTAAAATACGTCAACCGCAAGTATATCTTTACTGAACATTTTTTACTTTCTCCTACTCCTATTAAGAGGAAGTATTGTAATCGTTGTTAAATTTTCGAAATCGAGTCAACGGATATATCCATTTTGGACGTACCCTGAGTGTCAAAAAAATGGTTTTTAGCCATTGGTCTGGGTGTGTGTGGTGGTGGAGCATATCTCAAAAACGAAAAATCGCAGAATGTTCCAACTTAATATTTCGTTAAAATGCCACCAGTAGAGCTGAGAATAAGCTTTTCGTCAAAATCGTTTAACCGGAAGTGCCACTTGGTTTTTCAATTTTTTGTGATTTTCTGGAAAACGGCACTACCGATTTTTTTTTAAACACGGTATACCAACTACACATATAAAGAGCTATAGCTTTTATTTGAAACATTTCTCTGGGAAAATTCATTTAAAGGCAATTTTGAGGGAGGGATGGGGTGAGGTTTTCCCTTTAAAGTGCTATTTCAATTTCTTACACAATTCTATTATCTAAATAATATTAATTAGAATTAAATATGATGTCGAAATTCCCAGTTTGAAGAAAATCAGGATGACCGGAAGTGCATTTTTACTAAAAAAATATTTTTCAGTTTTCTGCCATTTTCTCTAAAACATCACACCAACGATTTTCTTTAAACCAAGTATGTGTGCTACAACTTTTATTTGAAACGTTTTTCCGGGTAAATTTATTTAAGGGGGATTTTGGGGGAATTGGGGAGGGTAATGTTTTCCTTCTAAAGTGCTATCTTAGTTGATTATACAATTCTACCATCTATACAAAATTAATTAGAAATAAATAAATTGCCAAAATTGCCGAGTTATTCAAGAAAATGAGTAAACCGGAAGTACGTTTTTACGAAGAACAGTTTTTTTTTTTTTTCAGTTTTCGCGATTTTCTCCGTAAAAAACTCTCGCGAATTTCATTAAATTTGGTATACTAGGTGTATAATTTGTCAATTAAAACTTTGTAAACTGGAGCATGAAAAAGTTGTATGAGTGTTTCACACCAGATTTTTTTTTTTTTTTATTTTTTTTTTCCTCGAAAAAGAGTCGAACAATTTATTTTAAACTTGGAATGCTAAATGCAAATATATATATATATATATACATCTACTTTTATTTAATACATTTTTTGAAAATAATGTATTCGTGTTTTGGAAGATCTATGATATTGTTAGATTTATCCAAGAAATGACTTCTCGTATGTAGGGTATGTTCGAAGTATTGCATGCTGGATTACAGATAGTCACATTTAGATAGGATGCAATTCAATTTAATTTTTACTTTTTTTATTTTTATTTTTTAAAAGAGATGACCCCTATACAGAGAGTTCGGTCTATGATACAGCATATAAAGTGTACAAAATAAGAATTTTAATAAAAAGAAATAAATAATATAAAATAAAACTGAATATTCAGAAAAGGTAAACCGGAATGACCGTTATAGAGAGTCAATAAAAATATAATATAACAAATCAAATAATACAGCCAGCCTTAACCATTAAATTAAACCAAATTAAGCAAAATTTATAATACGAGTATAACGGCCAATAAATTTAGATTATCTACTTGAGATGTTTTAAATTTATAGGTTAAATTTTATTAATATAAATAGATATTACCAAATAAGGGCTTTCAAATTAAAATTTAATTAATATTAATAAATATTACCATATTAAAGGTTTGCAGTATATATAATTAAATCAGGGTAGCGGCTATGGTAATTGCAGGAGTTGTGCCGATTGACTTGATGGCAAGAGCAAGACAGATCAGGTATATTTACCAGCGAGACCTGGAAGGCTCCGAGGCCAAGAAGCAGGCTGCTGTTTGGCTCAATGAAGCATGGAGGACGCGATGGAGAGATGAAAACCGTGGCAGATGGACCGCCAGAATCATTCCTGATCCCGTCATCTGGGCCTCAAGGAAGCATGGCGAAGTAGATTTTTATTTGACCCAGCTCCTCTCTGGACATGGGTATTTTGCTGCCTATCTCCAACGTATAGGCAAAAGGAACTCCGGAGCTTGCATATACGGTGACTCAACAACCGATGATGCTTTCCATACTTTTTTTGAATGCGTTAAATGGAGAGAAAGCAGAGCAAACCTCCACGAGACCGTTGGACAGCTCTCCCCAGATAATTTATCAGAGAAGATGCTAATGGAGGTTAATAATTGGAACCATATCTCGAATATGGTACACACAATTTTAACAAAGAAAAGAAGAGATTTGGAAAGGATGGTGTAGGCAGGTAGATGAGAACAAGTTATGGGGCGTCCACCCGAAGTAATGCCGTGAGGCGGTTCCGGGTCGGATACTACGCCCGTTTGGATGAGGGGGTTTTTTTAGTGGGGGCAGGCCCCACACACCCGACGCAGTCGGAAGGTGCGCAGGCATTTTTTCCTCCTCTCAAAAAAAAAAAAAAAAAATATATATAATTAAAATGATAAGTAAGATGTTGGGTGGTGGTTCCGCAGAGCTGGGAAAGCATTAAAGATATTTCCGTGATAGCCTGCTTCTTTTTGTGGTCATCGACCAGTTTTGGGCGTTCGCTTTTTGTCAAACAGTGTGATAACTTAGATTTGCACAGAGCAAATTTAGTTGATACACTGGTACTTGAATGTCTTTGTTTGGGCCCGTAGATTTTGTTAGTGTTTATAGAGGGGTGTTGGTACCTGAGTGGGAAAACACATGTTTCGGTCTTTAAAGGGGCATATTGTACACTTTAAAAATGGAAACATCCAACACGTGGGGATGTGTAACTTAAACTAAGTTTTTTGAAGGAGATTTACTTAATAATTTATTACCCATACTACTTATTTATTTATAACAGCGCGAAATAACACTGTGTCAGCCCTGAGCTACTGTGAAACAGTTACTGACAAGACATGATAAAATACGAGCTGAATGATCGTAAGATAGTATAGATAAATAAATATGTTGTTGAACAATCAATCAATATAAGCAAATTGTGTGATAATTACGCATTCCTTTCCAAATTTACCTTTCATAATTCACACCAGTCATCCACTCACGCATGATATTTAAATATGGGTTCTTTACATGCCTAAATATAACAAGTCTAAACGAGCTTAAGTACAGACTTAAGTGAAGGAGAATTAGTAAAACTCCTTCAAAAAACGTAGTATAAGTTACACATCCCCTCGTGTTGGATGTACGATTTTTAAAGGGTACAATATGCCCCTTTAACATGTGTTTCCCCACTCAGGTACCAAGAACCCTCTTAACCTAGTTAGGCCCAAACAAAAACATTCAAGAACCATTTTATCACCTAAATTTGTTCTGTGCAAATCTATGTTATCACACTGTTTGACAAAAAGCGAACGCCCGAAACCGATCGATGACCACAAAAAGAAACAGGCTATCACGGAAAATATCTCTGAATAAATAAGATAGCTAATATGATAAAACTGCGAGGGGTGATGTCAGTAGCCTACACGTGATTCCTCCTGTTCCCACTAAATGAATGACCTTTATCACCAGTAGCAGTCCAATAAAGTTTGCGAATATGAATGCAAACAACCTTTTTAAAGGCCTTGACAGTACGTCGTACAGAATATTATTCTGGAATGCAGGTTCACTGAACTGAAAGGCATACTGTTTAAAAAAAAAAAATACATTTATTATCTGGTTGGAGCATTCCACTTGGTTTTTCAATTTTTTGTGATTTTCTGGAAAACGGGTCTATCTGCCAATAGACTACAACATTATCAACTATAAGGATATCAAAATCTACGCTTTAAAACGAGCCCGTCACATGTGATCAGGAATTTTTGTGGCTGCCAAATCTTCTTTACAGGTTAGCTTCCATCGTCCATAAAGAAATGAGAGGAGAATTAGTTGTAATGTGTGGAGTTAAAAGTATGGAAAAGAAAAATACATCGAAACTCGTTCGCCATTTACATATCCCCTGCAGCGCCTGACTTACGGGCGGGCAACCCGGACACTTTTCCGGGGCGCCATTTTGGCTGTAACTCTGAGAAAAATATTGATGTGTTAAATACTCAATTAATAGAAAATTTCACATATCGATTTTTTCGTTCGCTAAAAATGTACCGTACATAGTGTATTTATATTGTTTATGTGTAAAAGCTAAAAGTATTTACACTATTATTAAAAAAAATAAACGCAGAATTTGTAAAGGACGATGCTTGATTGTTTGAACATACATATACTTCTACGAACAGAATAGCATTAGCACGCGAGCAGAGCACTGCTTCAGCTTGTGTTTGAACATGCATAGACTTGCTTAAAATATTCTTAAGAGGCGGCAATTTGTCTTTTTGTCCGGGGACGTAACCACTAGAGCGGGCGCTGCCTCCTGAAAATAAATCTAAACTTGAGGAGCGTAATGTACCATTTTTTTAAGGTCTTCAAATTCCGGACGTTTATGTTTTGGCCACTTCGTCCATGAATTTCTTAAGCACAACAATCGCAGTCTGGTGCTGCGCCTCCTTCAAAACAATTTCCATTGTTTTGGTAGCGTACTTCCATCTTTTGTCCTTTGGAACTCATTGGATTTGCTGTAATAATATAAGAATTACGTCCCTATTATTGATATTATAATTAAAATAATATTAATAATAGAGGTAAAATAAATTACTTGAAATGGATGAATCCGTATGATTATGTATCACGACCCACCGGTGACCTATCACACTCTGATATATGGGCACAGTGTGTTTCGGTATATGTTGAGATTCGAGAGGGTTCAAATTTAATTTTATTGAAGAACTCGTCGCTGTTGAGATATTTTGTGTGGCTGTAATAATCCAGCATCTACAACCTATGTGGTAATCTACTTCCTTTGGCTGGAAGCTCTGTTCGCTGTGGGGACTTAAATGCTCCCTCTTTAAGTTGAAAATATCCGTGAACCGATGCAGTAGGAAGAATATGGGAAGATTTTATTGATTCGAATCAAGTTTTGTTTATTGTTAATATTTTATAAATACGCAACTTTTCTTTCCAATTTTGGTCATACATCCCCCCCACATTAGTATAGAACACTGTTTTAATTCATCCCTCAAATAAACCGGATACTGCCCACAGTTTACTTCATACTCTCGGCAGCTGTGATCCCATATCCTTTTAATTAATTTGTTAAAACGTAAAAACTTATTCTATGCACGTTACAACTGTCATATGATAGGTACCATTTGATTTTTTTTTAACTGATTTTCCTTTCATTTGGAATTCTTAGCAAAGCTTTTATTGTACCATTCTGTTGCATAAGCTGCCAGAGCCTGTATCATACACACCAACCAGGAACTTTATAGGAAATCTTAATGTTGCTACTTCTCGTACACAAAATGTTCCCAAAATAATATTTCAAATGAAATTAATAGGCATTCTGTGTTTAGATAGTTTAAAGAAAATCGTTGGAGCCAATTTGGAAAAAATACCGGAAAACTAGAAAAAAAAAAATCTGGTGTGAAACACACACACAACTTTCTCTTAGAATTAGAATTAGAATGATGCAGGGAGGGATTCAAACCCAGGCACTGCAGCCTCCTATTGAGGCTTATTGTGCCAACCCCTCGAAACCTAGTAGAAAAAGCCCCCCTCTTCATGAGGTCTAGAACATTCCCCACCAGTCCTTCTTGCAGTACGATTTCCTCCGGTCTCAACGTGCCGAAGATCTCGTACCGCAATCTGCCGATTGCAACGCAATCAAACAGCAGGTGAGAGGCAGTCTCCTCCTCCTCCTGACACAGTCTGCACAAGGGCTCTAATTCCACCAATCCCACCTTGTGCAGATGTTTCTTGAACCTACCATGCAAACCATGTAACCTACCATGTAAACAGGCCCGTTATCAGAGAAATCTAATACCTGCTTAGACCCAGGGTGCCTCTGGTTCTTCTTCTACATAGCTGTGGCATGACCATTTTGCCGTGTTTTGCCCCATTACTTAGCTTCCAGTGACGATTATGCTCTCTCCGAGTCCATTCTCTCAGAGACGCCTTCGCCATACTTTTGGCTATTCCCAGAACAGGTTCCGGCCCACAGAAGGGAGTATTTCCTCCCTCCCTGGCCAGTTGATCGGCTATTTGGTTACCTTTAATCCCCTTATGCCCCGGCACCCATACTAGCCGAACTTTGTTGTGCCGGGGAATCTCTATAATCTCTATACTCCCTGACCAAGGAAGAAGTAATTCTGATTGCCCGAAGTGTATTCATCGCAGGCTAACTGTCCAAGAAGATGCATATCTCTCTATTCCTAGAGCCCATACGCAAATTCTCCTCACAACTTTCTCTTACTCCAGTTCTGAAAATTATAATTGACAAATTTTATAGTTTGTGTACCAAATTTAATGAAATTCGTCGAAAACTGGAAAAACTGTTAAGTAAAAGCGCACTTCCGGTTTACTGACTTTCTGGAAACTCAGAATTTTGGTCATCTATTTATATCTAATTAATTGTATTTGGATGATAGAATTGTATAATCACCTATGATGGCACTTTAGAGAAAAACATAACCTTACCCCTCCCCTAGAAGTGCACTTAAATGAATTTCCCAGAGAAATGTTTTAAATAAAAGTAGTAGATCTTAATATGTTTAGTTTATATAAGAAGTTTCAAGAAAATCGTCAGAGCATTTTTGAGAAAGTCGCGAAAAAATAAAAAAAAAACTAGTAAAATGGTACTTCCGGTTGAGGAATTTTGACAGATGACGTATTGTCAGAACCTATGGTGATACCTAAACGGAATATTCAAGTTTCAACTTTCTACGGTTTTTCGTTTTTGAGCTATGCTGTTCACATACAGACACACACACACACACACACACACACACAGACCATTTTCTAAAAACCACTTTTTTGGACTCAGGGAGACCTCAAAACGGATATTTCCGGTGAAAATTTGATATCGAAAATTTGACACGATTACAATACTTCCTCTTACTGGGAGTAAGAGAAAGTAAAAAAAATCAATAAAGTCGTGATTTTTCACCTTCCTTTTGTCGAATTTTGACCAAAATCTTGATTTCAGCTGAGGAGTTCTTATCTTACGTAATATCTAATAAGACAAACGTCTTCCTCCTATTTTTCGTTTTTTTGGATATTTTGCTCTCTCACAGCACTTTTGTCTCTCTTTCTCGTATGCACATCATCACACCATTTGCTTCAATTTTTGTTTTGTATCGAGATGGCTACAAAACATTTATATAACCGGGTGATAATGCAATTTCGAGAATTTTACAAGATCGCATTACTTCCTTTTGAAATACAGAAAGTAAAAACAAAACAAAAATTCAGATATTTATTATTTACTACACTACTGACAAAGATTTATTAGTGAGAATCTATTTTATTGTTTGGCATAAGTGAAAATTAAAAAAGGATTACGTCAAATGAAAGTTGCTTTCATAGAGATGCGTGTTTAAAAAAGAAAGAAAGGTATTGTGTAATTCCTTTGGATTATAATGTTATGATTCTGTTGTGCAAATCTGTCAGTAACCATCTGGGCTACTTTAACCGTGTAAATTAATCTACAAATAATTTCGTACAATAATTGTTTGATACGGTTTAAAATATGGCTATCCTTTTTCTATATGTTTCATGTATATAAAGTTGAGATTTGTTCAATAAATAGTATTTTAATAGTTATCTTCGGGAATCCCTTACTATAGAACTTAAATGATATATAATATATAGATCTGGAACTAATAATAACAAGAGGTTATGGGCAAGCATAAAAATCTGATGTGAAATACTCATACAACTTTCTCTTACTCCTGTTCTCAAAATTATAATTGACAAATGTTATAGTTAGTGTACAAAATTTAATGAAATTCGTGGAAAACGAAAAGAACTGTTCAGTAAAAGCGCACTTCCGGTTTACTAATTTTCTTGAAACTTGAAATTCTGGCCATCTATTTATTTCTAATTAACTTTGTGTGGATGATAGAATTGTATAATCAACTATGATAGCAGTTTAAAGTAAACATAACCCCTTCTTCCTAGGAATGTTTTAAGTAAAAGTTGTAGATCTTTGTATGCGTAGTTTATATAAGATGTTTCAAGAAAATCATCGGAGCCATTTTTGAGAAAATCGCGAAAAGGTGAAAAAAAAACCATTTAGTAAAGTGGTAAAGTAAACGCGCGTCCGGTTATGCGATTTATTTCAAACTTGGAATTTCAACAATATATTTAATTCTAATTAATATTATTTAGATGAGCGATTTGTCCAATAAACTGAAATAGCACTTTAGATGAAAACCTAACGCCACTCTTCCACCAAAAGTGCCCTTAAATGAATGTTCCCAGAGAAATGTTTCAAATAAAAGTTGTAGCTCTTTGTATATGTAGTTAATATACCAAGTTTCAAGAAAATCGTCGGAGGCATTTTTGAGAAAATTGCAAAAAAGTAAAAAAAAAAAAAAAAAACTAGTAAAAAGATACTTCCGGTTGAGAAATTTTGACAGATGACCTATTGTCAGATCCGTGGTGATATCTAAATGGAATATCAAGTTTTGAACTTTCTACGATTTTTCATTTTTAAGCTATGCTGTTCACTACAGACACACCATTTGCTAAAAAACCACTTTTTTGGACTCAGGGGACCTCCAAAACGGATATTTCCGGTGAAAACTCGATATAGAAAATTTGACACGATTACAATACTTCCTCTTACTAGGAAGTAAGTAAAAAAAAAAGTAATGTAAAAATGATTTAAGAATCATCGATTTTTTGAGTTGTTTTTAAGTGAGAGTTCAAAGTTTTGTGTTGGATTTTCAATTCCAAATTGGCATCGTGCCAAATTTACTAGAAATTGAGTTTTCAACAGGATATAGATGTTTTGAAGTCCTGTGGTGTGAAACACTCAGACGATTAAAGAAAATCGTTGTAATCATTTTTTGAGAAAATTTCCAAAACCTCCCTCTCTGTAGAGTCGCACTTCCGATTAACTGACGATTTTCTTCAAATTTGGAATTCTATCAATGCTTTAATGGGAATTATAATATGATATAGTTGGTAAAACTGTATATTACACTGAAATAATGCTTTAGAGGAAAACATACCGCTACTCTTCCCTCAGAATCCCCCCAAAAAATTAGTTTACCTGAGAAGATGTTTCAGAAAAAAATATTAGGTATTCATGTGTGTGTGTAGATCGTATACAAAGTTTAAAGAAATTTGTTGAAACCGTTTTCAAGCAAAAAATCGTGAAAAACTGAAGAAAAAAAAAATCAGTAAAGTAGTACTTCCTCTACGATTTTATCCGCCATAGCATGCTTCATTTTGTTGGTTCTGATCGGTTTCGTATTTTTCATCCATCTCAGAGTAACGTTTGTAATCAATTCGTCGTAGAGAGATGATTTAAACTATAATTGTGTTTATATCACAAAAGACACTGGTTGATCCGATTTTCACAAACACAATTTCGAAAACGAATACCTATCACTTTTATTTGTTCTAACATTTTCCTGGGAAAATAGATTGTTTGATGATTTCACACTCTTTCTCTATCATAGAAAGATCAGAAACACCATTCACTAAAAACATTTTACTTTCTCTAACTCCTAGTAAGGAGGAAGTATTGTAATCGTGTCAAATTTTCGATATCGAGTTTTCACCGGAAATATCCGTTTTGAGGTCCCCTGAGTCCAAGAAAGTGGTTTTTAGATAATAGTATGTGTATGTGTGTATGTGAACAGCGTAGCTCAAAAACGAAAAAAACCGTAGAAAATTGAAACTTGATATTCCGTCTAGGTATCACCAGGGGATCTGACAGTACGTTATCTGTCAAAATTCCTCAACACTAGTTTTTTTTTTTTACTTTTTTGCAATTTTCTCAAAAATGGCTCCGACGATTTTCTTCAAACTTAGATCAACTACACATACAAAGAGTTACAACTTTTATTTGAAACATTTCTCTGGGAAAATTCATTTAAGGGCAGTTATGGGGGAGGGGTGGAGTTAGGTTTTCCTCTAAAATGGTATTTTAGTTTATTAGACAATTCTGTCATATAAATAATATTAATTAGAATTGAATGTATTGTTGAAATACCGAGTTTGAAAAAAATGCGGATGACCGGAAGTGCGTTTTTACTGAAATGTATTTTTCAGTTTTCTGGTATTTTGTCGAAAACGGCTCCAAAGATTTTCTTTAAATTAGGAATGTGAACTACACATATAAAGAGCTAAAGCTTTTATTTGAAATATTTCTTTTGGTGAAGTCATTAAAGGGCACTTTCAGGGAAGAGTTGGGGTTATGTTTTCTCTAAAGTGTTATCATAGTTGATTATATAATTCTATCATCCAAACAAAATTAATTAGAAATAAATAGATGGCAAAATTCCGAATTTCAAGAAAATTAGTAAACCGGAAGTGCGCTTTTACTGAACATTTTTTTTTTCAGTTTTCGTCGAACTCCAACGAATTTCATGAAATTTGCTACACAAACTCTAAAATTTATCAATTACAATTTTGAAAACTGGAGTAAGAGGAAGTTGTGTGAGTGTTTCACACCAGATTTTTTTTTTCTGTATTCAAAGGACCTCAAAACATAAATAATATATTTATGTCAAAATCATAATCAATATATGTCAAAAATTTGACACAATCCATATTATGTCAGAAGTTTAAAAAGAAAAAAAAGATACAAAACAAATTGTTTTTCAACCCGGCAATCAATTAAACTATGAAAAACTCCTCCTTTCAGACCATTTAATACAATGAAGGTCAAAAGGTTGAAGGTTTATGTAAGATGAAATTATAAAGAAAATAATAACACAACAAAATATTGGGGTCAATAAGTAATATGTACTTTTACTATATAAAAGTATAATAAAAATTATTTAATTGCCGATTTTATTGGAAAGTAATTTTTTTTTTTTTTATTGTATAATTTATTGCATTATAATAGAGGTATATATTTATATGATTATTTACAAATGAAATTGTTTCGTTATTTCGTTATTTTACTATAAATTATTTTCGTAGTATTAGTTAGAGGTTATAATAAATAATTGGGAAACTGAAGGTCAACGACTTCTTAATAACTGAGATACTCAAGATTACCAATTTAGATTTTATTTATTTATTTAATAAGGCCGTATCACAACAACTACGGTACTGGTGGCCTTTGCACAATGTTCTCTCGTTACACAGAACACTGCCTGTCACCGTCGAGTGAACGGCACAGGCTCCTAGGAAGAGAAAAAAAAATCAACAGCTGGATTTGAACCTATGACCTCCGCGATGCTAGTCCAGCACACTACCAACTAAGCTAATCTCTTCCCCTGTTCCTTTAAATTTACAAAATGATTAGTAAACGTGTTTACACAGGCTTGCATTATAAATACAATAAATTAATGCCGTAGGGATTTTACTTGTTTACTTAATATAACTATGAAAGATTCTTCTTGACCTTTCTTAATATGATAGAAGGGAATAGTGAATGACGTTCGGTCTTCGTAAATAAAAACTAATACTACAATTTCATTCAACATTTCGACAAATATATTCGTCTTTTTCAAGGCAGAAAAAAATTAATATTTAAAACATGCCACTAAACATTAAACAATTTTAATAAACAAACTAATAAGTGGAAAAACTCTCAAATACACAATAGAATAATAATGATTAGATACCTGTTTTATCATAACAACTATATTTTATAACAAATTATGCTAATATTATGTGTTTTGGGGTTTTTCCACTTATTGTTTTGTTTATTAAAATTGTTCAATGTTAAGTATCATGTTTTAAATAATTATTTTATTTTCAATTCTATTTATGCCTTGAAAAAGGACAATATATTTGTCGAAACTTTGGCAAAATAGTTGTTTTTTTTTTTCTAAGACAGAATCTCACCTATTTCTTCTACCATGATGTAATTGTATGGCAGCACCCTCTATTACAACTCCTTAGCGAAGCATAAAAGGGGCACTTTAAGTTTAAGCTTAACATAAGCTTTATAGATTTATAAAGATCTGAGGACAGCGTTCCCCAAATTCAAAAAAAAAAAATCTTTGGAACGATTACCGAGAAAATGCTAATAAACTCAAAAACCAATTCTATAATATCGCAATGCCGGTTAATTGATTTTCTTCTTAATTTGGATTTCTAGCCATGCTTAATACAGGTGTAAAAAAACTTCATAAGAAACTGGATGCGCCATATGAAACAGCAGCGCTGAAGCGCGACTGGTGGTAGCAACATTAAGTTTGTAGCGCTTCTTGTGGTGGATTTTCTCAACAAATGGACTGTTTATTCCATTATATTCCAAGCTTAAAGAAAATTTATAGAGAAATGAATTCTAGAAATTGAACCTTAATGTTTAAACATCGAATACAAATAACGATTTTTAATCATTTTTTTTTTATAATGATGTATAAATTTGTATTAGTGTTTTATATAACATAGACATTTACCATAGAAAGTCCTCACGCGTTGGTCTAGTGAGAGAACGCACATGCGTTTCGTGCGAGAGTTCAGAGTTCGATTCCCGTGAGGGCAAAGTCAGTGTTGATAAAAAGTGGGAAGCTACATTCCTCCCGATTTGCCTGTTCCCAATCTCGGTACTGAGGGATTTTTAAAGATCCTACCTACTCTCGTGGGGTTTACCGGTCCCCCACTGCAAGCAACGGGATTGTTTAACAAGAGAAGGATGTCACCACTATGGAAAGGCGGTTAGTGCAATACCTGACAATGGCAGAAGTGCCCTCCCGGGTACACCCCCGCTTGACCCATTTAAGGGCAGGTTGAGATACGCTCAACCAGCGCGCAAAGTGATCCTACATAGTGGTCACACTCCACTCCCAGAAGCTAGAGAAGGCAGGCTTTGGTAAACCGCGCACACACAGCAACGGGCTGGCACCGGGGTTTATTTTATTTGCGAGTCTCCTCCCGCTCAACTCATGACCGCAGTCATTGGAGTTGTTGGGTAAACCACGACAACCACGGATCCTACCTCAATTGCAATTGGCTCGGAAAGTAGTTTGCGCCCGTAGTTCAGTATTTCAACTCTAACGAGCTAGCGTGACTGATCGCACGCCCGATGGGTCTATTGTCCATCTACTGATTCGTGTCCATTGCCTCAAGCACAGGGGTGCAGTGACCCAGGTACTTGCAGGCAACCCTGCAAGGGGACAGGATCAGGATGGATTGGGGGAGGGAAATCCCAACCTGGAGAGCTAGAGGCTGATTGCATCCCGAAGGGTGGGCAATAGCGTCGCCACTGGCCAACGCCAAAATATCTCTAGATACAAGCGGATATGGGAGTTGCGACTAGATTTTAATGTCCGCACAAGGACCAGTAGATACCTTATTAGAAGATACGACTTATCCAGGGCAGGATTTTAATGTATGTACCAGATATTAAAATGTCCAGTGCAGGATTCTACCTTTTAGTCGCCTTCTATGACAGGCAGAGAATACCGTAGGCCAATTCTACCCCGGGACCTACAAGGGAGTGGGAAGCTACAGTTAGTAGCGCCCTAGGTAGCGAAGGCTGGAACTAAACGGCGTGGAAACTGCGGCGTGCTTATCACATGCCCGTCTCTATTCAAATTGCCGTCTGGCAAGCCCTGACCCTTCATGGGCTGTTGCGTCAAAGGATTTTTTTTAAATTTTTTTTTTACCATAGGAAATCCCATGTTAGATATATCTTCATATTATACTTAAGCTAGATCTATAATTATACTGACCTGAGATTTTAGAAAAATAGCTTAACCTAACTTCCGGTGAAAATTACTCGATATCGAGAATTTGCCACAATTACAACAATTCCTCTCTAAAGTTAGAGAAAGTAAAAAGTCTAAATTAAAAAATATTTTGAAATATTAAATTTTTTTTTTTTTTTTACGTGTAAATAAATCAGGGGGAATTATTTTTAACCTAAGCCATTGGCTTTTAAATGGATTGATTGAGTCATTTTTTTTTTAATGAACGTAAATCCCCTATCAAGGACGTTTGAATGGCGCTTTGAACGCTTATTATTTTGAGCTAGATTCCCAATGACGTCACTTTTACTAAATTCTTTGTAATTTAAATTATTATTCATTACTAAACTGGTTAATCCCTTTTGGCGATTCTTTTTCATGTTTAATAGAAAGTCAGAGGTGTACCCATATTTGAGAAGGGAATCGTCCATTTAGAAAATATAAAAATGCAGTGAAGGGGGGGAAATAGTTCTAAACGCTTTCTTTCTAAATCCCTCTTGTGTAGTAGCGTACAAATAAACTGGACATAAGTATAATTCCCCCCCCCCCCAAATTGATCAATAATTCTCCTTTAACATGCACCAACAATAATTAATAATCCAAAAATAGCCTTTTTCAAATCATAACTACAGAGTAAACTTTCACACAAATATATTAAAAAAGTTTAAATAATTATTTGCTTTTTTTTTTTTTTTTTTTTTACTTTCTCTTACTCCTTGCGATCGTACTGAATGTTCACCGGAAATGCATATGTTGAGATCTCCGAAGAAAATGTTTGGTTAAGGAATGGGCCTATAATATTAAGACAAATGAGATGCATTAGCAACATTTAAGAAAATTATATTTTTTGAGAAAATCGATTAACCAGTTCTGTGACGAATAAATCAGTAAAAATGTACTTCCGGTACATTGCTAATTGTCTTAAAACTTGGAAGTTTGCAATTTATTTATTTCTAATTAATTTTGTTTTAGATGGTAAAATTGTATGAACACCTAAGATACCACACTTTAGAAGAAAACATTACCCCACCTATCCACCAAAAGCCCCCTTTATCTAGAGCAATGTTTCAAATAAAAGTTGTAGCTCTTTATATGTGTAGTTCACATTCTTAGTTTAAAGAAAAAAAAAACGTTGGAGCCATTTTAGAGTAAATATCAGGAAACTGATAAATACTTTTCAATAAAAACGCACTTCCGGTCATCCGATTTTCTTCAAACTCGGAATAACATCAACATATTTAATTCTAATTAATATTATTTAAATGATAGAATTGTATAATAAACTGAAATAGCCATTTAAAGGATAACCTAATCCCCACTCCTTTCCCCAAAAGTGTCCTTAAATGAATTTTTCCAGAGAAATGTTTCAAATAAAAAGTTGTAGCTCTTAGTACTTGTAGTTGATATACAAAGTTTAAAGAAAATCGTTGGAGCTTTTTCGAGAAAATCGCAAAAAAACATTCAGTTAAGTGGCACTTCCGGTTGAACGATTTTTACGAAAAGCTTATTCTCCAGGACTCCTGGTAGTACTTTATTACGAAATATTAAGTTTGAACATTCTGGCGATTTTTTATTTTTTTCGAGATATGCTGTCCCATAACAAACACACACAGACAGACAGACCCACAGAATTAGTGCAAAAACCACTTTTTTAGACTCAGCGAACCTCAAAACGTGTTTCCTGTTAAAATTTGACCTGATTACTATACTTCCTCTAATTGATTTAAGAGAAAGTAAAAACGGGACTCTTGATTTTTTTGCTGGTTATATTACTTATAAATTTAATTACACCAAAGATAAAATACAAGCATTGTAATGTTTGTTTATTTACATTTACTAATGCTAATGAGATTATTTGTTTAATTGCTTCACAAATGTACGATTAATTAAAATCGTATTTCTTTTTGATTCAAAAATCATTTACTTCTTGCACTAGACAGGTTTTGTCCCCCTTCTTTTTTTAATTT
The DNA here is from genome assembly GCA_011037195.1 of Triatoma infestans. Classification (NCBI taxonomy): domain Eukaryota; kingdom Metazoa; phylum Arthropoda; class Insecta; order Hemiptera; family Reduviidae; genus Triatoma; species Triatoma infestans. Next base: position 25,743 of record JAAEAF010013811.1, on the reverse strand, counting down.
AAATCTCTTTGGCGTTTTTTTTTTCATTTATAATTTATACAACAAATTTTTTAAATTGAAAGCAACTCGTTGAGCGCATGCTTTGAAAATGAACGAAAAGTTAGTGATCGAAGAGGTTATAGTATGCCTAAAGACAACCACTTCCTCAGGAACTCCATATTACGGACCCAACATTTTGCTGTTTCCGGAAAATTGGAATCAAGTTGAATCGATTCTTGAAGCAGGGGTGAAATCTTCTTGCGAATCAGTTTCTCTACTAAACATTTGATCAATGAGGAGCTTTCTTCTTCCAAAGAAATCCTAACTATTCATATCAGATTCAGATGACCAGAAGCGTGTCACAGTCAATTATAGTTTGAAGGAACCGTATGAAATGTACATTTAACATGGATTTTTGATCATATTGAAAAAAATATCTGTGGACTGTATTCTCCCGTTAAATGAGAAAATCTCGTAGCAATGTTATTAAATGCTCAATCATTATAAATCGTGTCACCCACTTACTTCTTGAAGCAAGTACGTTCCGTTATGAACGTTGTTCTCCCATATGAAGGCTACAGAATGCTTATTATAGGAAAACGTGTTAGGCTCTTTACACTGCCGTTACCAATCAAGCTGTGTCGAACTTTTTTTCTTGAGGTTATTTCAAAAAATGAAATCCACTGACTTATTTACTGACGGCTTAAGTAATTTGAAGCATTTCAAGTTATTAGGTGATATACAGGTAAAAATTATCAACACTATTTCTAATTGATTGACCCGTTTGCTTACGTGTGCTTCAATGCAAGGAATTATGGTGATGAAGCTTGAATTGAAGAAACGGAAAGGGAAAAGAGAGAAACAGGTGAGAAAGGGGTTTGTTTATGTGTGACAAGTATTTGCAAAAGAAGAGATTGCGTGTGTGTGTGAGAGAAAGAGAAAAAAATCAGGACTTAATCTTCAAAGGTGCCGCGACCCAATAGTTATAATTAAATTATTTTCATAACAAATTCACGAAATTCTGGCCTTATTTTAGTTAAGGTTAAAATATGCATTTATGATATAGGGGTAGGTCTTTATTTGTAGAGTTAATAAGAAAAATTTACCAAATTTAATGAAATTCGTCGGTGTTTTTATGGAGAAAATCGCGAAAACTGAAAGAAAAAAAAAACAGTTCAGTAAAAACGCACTTCCGGTTTATAAATTTCCTTGAAACTTGAAATTATGGCCATCTATTTATTTCTAATTAATTTTGTTTAAATGGTAGAATTATATAATCAACTAAGATAGCACACATTAGAAGAAAACATTACCCCCACCCCTCCGCCAAAAGCCCCCTTAAATGATTTTACCAAGAAAAATGTTTCATATAAAAGTTGTAGCTCATTGTATGTTTAGTTCACATAATTAGTTTAAAGAAAATTGTTGAAGCCATTTAAGAGAAAATCAAAACAAAAAAAAACTTTTTTTCATCTTACTCATAGAAACGCTCAAAACATACATTTCCTAAGAAAACGAAAAACTGACACTTTCTCATAAAGAAGTAAAAAAAAAAAAAAAATCAGGTGTGAAACACTCACAACTTTCTCTTACTCCAGTTTTCAAAATTATAATTGACAGCTTTTACAGTTTGTGTACCAACTTTAATGAGATTCGTCGAAAACTGTCCAATAAAAGCGCACTTCCGGTTTACTAATTTTCTTGAAACTCGGAATTTTGCCCATTTATTTGTTCCTAATTAATTTTGTTTAGATAATGGAATTGTATAATCAACTATGATAGTACTTTAGAGAAAAACATAACCCCATCCCTCCCCTAAATGTGCCCTTAAAATGAATTTTCCCAGAGAAATGTTTTAAATAAAAGTTGTAGATCTTTGTATGTGTAGTTTATATATATAGAAAGATTCAAGAAAATCGTCGGAGCCATTTTTGAGAAAATCGTAAAAAAGTGAAAAAATCATTTAGTAAAGTAGTAAAGTAAACGCACTTCCGGTCATCCGATTTTTTTTCAAATTCGGAATTTCAACAACATATTTAATTCTATTTAACATTATTTAGATGACAGAATTGTACGCAAAACTGAAATAGCACTTTAGAGGAGAACCTAACCCCACCCCTCCCCCATTAGTGCCCTTAAATGAATTTTCTCAGAGAAATTTTTCAAATAAAAGTTGTAGCTCTTTGTATGTGTAGTTGATATATCAAGTTTGAAGAAAATCGTCGGAGCCATTTTTGAGAAAAACGCAAAAAAGTAAAACAAACCATTAGTAAAGTGGTACTTCCGGTTAAGGAATTTTGACAGATAAGGTACAGTCAGATCCCATGGTCAGACCTAAACAGAATATCAAGTTTCAACTTTCTGCGGTTTTTCGTTTTTGAGCCATGCTGTTCACAAACATAAAAACACACACACACACACACCCAAAGGCACCGAGACCATTTGCTAAAAACCAGTTTTTTGGACTCAGAGGACCTCAAAACGGATATTTCCGGTGAAAACTCGATGTCGAATATTTGACACGATTACAATACTTCCTCTTACTAGGAGTAAGAAAAAGTAAAAATAGATGTCTCTGACTGTTTATATATCACAAAAATATTTCCAGAGTAACGTTGAAATCTGGCACTAAGGCAATTGTTCTGCTTTTAGCAATTAATGAAAGTTGATAAATAATAAATAATTTACATGCTTTACTTATAATTATTTAAAGTGGTTTATCAGATTTGATCAAACTTGTTCTGTTAAAAAAAAAAAAAAATCAATCTTTTTGATTATAATCAATGGGCCATTTTAAATTATTGTAGTTGAACCTATAAAATTAGTGTAGATAAAGCCTTTCTTTTTGCTATTATTAAAGACGATTAGAGGGATACATACACACACACACACACATCAATTGTCTTTATCTTGTTTGGTGAAAGTGCCATACGCCACATAATATGTGGGTCAGCAGGAGATGTCTTTCTTGGAGTGAACAGGCTGGACGGACGTATCATGTGTGTGTGAGTATATGTATTTAGAAACAGGTGGGGAGAGTTTAATAGTTCTCCCAAGAAAGAGGGTAGTGGAAGTAATCTACTAACAGCCCACAGTTCGGCAACCGTGTTAGGACGCGCATTCCTCCTTCAGAGTGGTAACACAGTGTCTTCTTGTTCCACTAATTGTTTTTTTTTCCTCTCTTTTTAACGAGCACCCTTTAACTCAGGATGAACTTGGAGTGAGCTCTACTTAATTATCAATAATTACAACCATCTTTTTTAACCATTTTCCTGTAAGTAATTTTAAACATGTATTTTTACTTATAAGGAAAACTAATCCTAATTTAAATAACAGAATTATTTAATTCTTTATATATATAAAGAAAAACCTATATTTATTGCAGATTTATGTTTTTACGTTGTTTATAATAATAATTAATTTGTTATTGAATACGTTAAAATCACCAGTTGTTTATGTAACACCGGCTCTTGGAAAGTTTTTAAATTTGTTTGCTTATTTTCCAAAAATGAAAAAATAGACATTACAAATAAATAGATATATAATTTTTATTATTAACACGAATGGAAAAAGAAGAAATTAAAAATAAAAAACAATTTAAAATGCTTTAGACAAGTTTTGGCATTGAAGTTACTCAAATCGTCCAGGGCTAATTCATTTCAGCAAATATGGCCCATTTTGTTTATTAATTTTTTTTTTTTTTAGTACGTATCTTTATAATTTTATTTTTGATTAATTTGTTAATTTTGAATTTTAAAATCTTAGTATTATAATTCTTACTTTTATTACTTTTTAAGACGTCGTATTACGTACGATTTGACGGCATAGATTTTACAACGGAAATGCTTGTTTTAAAGTTTCCTGATGTAATAAAAAAAACGTTTTTATGGACGATAAAAACGCAGGAACATCAAAAACTTTATATTCAAAAGTTTTTGGTGCAATTTCTGGCCAACTGGAAATGCGACTTTCAGTTTTTGTAATTTTCTTGGCGGAAATGATTTTCTTTAAATTTGGTATGCTAATTATATGCGGATTATTCACTATGTAAATAAACAAATGATGACAAGTTTTAATGAGGTATATCAAATGAATATCACAATTTAACCTACCTTTTGTTTGACTTTAATTCTTTAGTACACTTATCTTTCTTCAAGTTGTGGTAATAAATAATTATTTTACTGGAAGTATGAGGTCAGTTTAATTTATTTGCTTTTACTCCTTAGTTGTGGAACTTGAAGCCTGGGGAGACCAAACAGTTCGAAATCAGATCCAGTCTGTAAGGCTGTTGTGTGTAGGTGTTGCATTGTCCTGTCCAATAATAAACCAACACCTAAACTATTGCAAACTATATCACTTTTTTAGGATCGCACTTACACTACAAGCATTTCTCAAGCATTGACATATAGTATTGACTATTAAAATTCCACTGTCCTTCTAAAAATTCAAAATAGCAGTTGAAATCTCGATTGATTGTGTAGTAAATTCAGACACACTTGTTTTGTCACTTCTGAACTGAACAATCCATTTAAAAGAAGTTAGCACGATAATTTCAGATGATTGCATCTCAAATAGAAACCAGAATTCATATCAATCAACGCTATTCTTCCAAAGTTTAAATTTCTAGTGTAATTGTAGTTGAAAAATTAACACAGGTTATGTGTCAGCAGCTGTTTTAAACTGATGTCAAGGATGCCAACTTACCAGAACTGAAAGTATCGTAATTTTTATATAGATATTCTTTGGTTTACAGTTCATTGATTCCTTATTTTTTATTGTATGACCTTCCCAGATATATATTGAGGTCTATCACTTTTATTAGAATTTCTTTTTTTTTTTTTTTTATAATTTATTTTAAGTGTTTTGGAGTTACGTTATTGTGCTTCTCTCTAACCTGCGATTACCGTATAATAAGCGGTTCTATTCACATATTATTAAATATCAAGCAGACGCATTATTCAAGTTTCAAGATCGAAATGCCGCAACTGAAAGTTGATTTTATTAGTTGTTTATCCTTTTATCAAAATGGTAAACTTTCGACTTTCTTTAAATTTTTTATACTAACTTTTATTTGAAAGAAAAATTAATTTTTATTTTCTCTTCCAGTTGAAAGAGGAAGTAATTGCGATCGTGTCAAATTTCTAAATTTGAGATTTTGCCGGAAACATATGTTTTGAAGTTCCCCGTTTACGAAAAAAATATTTTTACGAATGGTCTGTGTATGAATGTGTGTGAACTAAAATTTCAAAAAACAAAAACTCGAAGGAAGCTCCTCAAACTTAGTATTCCGTTTAAGTAATATCACCGTATCTGACACAAAGTTATCATGAATTATAATCATCATCAACCAGAAGAGAGACTTAACTGTAACTTTTTTTTTTTTTTTTTGCAATTTTCTCGAAAACGACTCCATCAATTTTCTTTAAACGTCGTATAATATTTCATCACTTTTATTTCAAACAATTTATTTTTGGTGGGATTTTGGGGAAACAGTAGCGATATGCTTTCCTCTAAAGTACCACTTCAGTATAATATCCAGTTTTACCAACTACATAATATTATTACCCATTATTAGCATTGCTTGAATTCCAAATCTGAAGAAAATCTGTTAACCGGAAGTGCGATTTTAAGCAATAGGTTTTTGAGTTTTTTTTTTGGATTTTTCTCGAAACGAATTCTAACGTCACAGATAAAAACCAGATATTGAATATAAGAATTATTCACTAATTTTAAGTTAAACTTCGCGAAAAAATTTTGAACTTTATGAGTTGATAAATAAGAGTAATTTTTTTTATCGATATTTTTAAAAATTCGATATAATTTTTATAAAAAAAGCCAAAAAAAAAATAATCGTTAATATTTTTCTTATTTCAACAAAAATTAATTATCATCCTTTGAGTGATTTGTGTTTTACTCAGAAATAAGGGTTATCCTGTGATTTTATTATATCTATCAAAAAATAGAAATCGTGCCTAAATAATCTGTATGTTTTACTATTGGAATAGCAGCTAATACGCAATTGTAAACAAACAATAGATTAAATTCATATTCAATAAAATTTAAATTGAATGACCTGCAACACAGACTATTGTCTATATATTTAGAGCAGGTTATTGTTTTGAAATTAAATTCTTCTTAATTTTATTTTATTTAGTTTTAATTAATTATATTTTTTTTTTAATAATAGGTATTTAATTTTTATTAGAGAAACAAAAGGATGTTGTTTAATTTTTCCCCCCCTCATAGAGAAGAAAACATGGGGAATTTGATTTTATAAATTCATTAAAAACTTTTAATTTGAATTTAACCATACAAAATACAGATTTTTTTTTCTTTTTAATATCTACATGTTCAATAAATTTTAAAAATATAAAGATTTGGTACAGATACATGATGTATTTGTTTATATAAATTTTCTATTTTTTCAAATCTTTTTGATTGTTTTCAGTGAAAAATCAAATGGAAAATCTCAGCATGTAAAATTGCTGTAAGATTTGTCACTTTGACAGTCAATAATTTCGTTTCTTTGTCAATAAATGAATAAATGAGTTTTATTTCTGAGAGAAAAATTTATCCACTCATGGGAGATAACCGTTATTTATGATAGATTTATTTTGTTTTAAAAATAACTCTCATGGTATGATTTTTGATAGTTTGATCTAGAAAATAAAAGTCCAATCTTAATATAAATCAAAAAAATGTTTTCTAAAGACAAAAAAATTAAAATCTAAGTCTTGATAGGATTTTTTTACAAAATATAAATTATTATTGATTTCAATCCCTGATAAAAACGTATTACTTTTATTTAAGAATTGATTTTTTGGGAGGTTATGATGGATGGGTGAACGAATAGTAGCGTCTAGCACATAATTTGCTTATTTTCCTTCATTAATATTATTTATGCATTTTTTGTTATTCTTCTATTTTGAGGTACCGCACATTGTGTTGAGAAAAATAGAAATAATAGACACTATTATTTCTACTCTAACACTATGGTCAAATGAAATGGTGTAAGAGAAAGTTGTGTGTTCACAACAGATTTTTTTTTTTTTTTGTTGGATTTCGCTATTTCTCGAACATGACTCCAACGAGTTTTCTACAAACTTTTCGTATACTATCTATGCACATAAATGCCTATCACTTTTATTTGAATTATTTTCCCAGTAAAATTGAATTTTTGGACGACCATGTTGGGTTACAAAATCCGACAAGCTCGTCAAAAAAAGAAAAGAAAAAAAACTAAGATCTAGCTTGTTTGAATTAGCACGGCTGAAGAGATCTCTTGGAAAAGCCGGCACACTGTTTAAATTTTTTTTTTATCATTATTATTATTATTATTATTATTATTAAGGAGCACAACATCTAAGGTCTTTTGTACCTGTTAATCATACTCAATAACACTATACTAATTGAGCATAACATACATAGTATGAAAAGTGAACAGCTTTTTATAAATTACTACAATCTTAATTAAAGAAAGGAAATAGAGTACATTTTTTTAATCTAGTGCTTAATCTTAAGATTAAAAAAAAAAAAAATTATGTACATACATTCATGGTTTTTACCATACACAGGCCAACAATCAAATTCACATTAGTCATCCTAATAAATACATTCATGCCTATAAATACGATCACACTATGAATACAATCGTACAATCAAACTTGGGACTTCCTAGGGGGTATGGCCATTGAATCGAAATGTTTGACTCTTCTAGCAGAATCAATCATTATCGATTCTCTGGGAATAATTAATCACCACATATATGGTTGACGTCTTAAGGGAGAGTTAAATAAAGAGCAATCTAATTACCAAGTATGCCTTACTTATAGGTGTGTTTGTTGCATATTTCATACGGACTTTGCTCTGTCATTTTTAACTATTCTACACAGATTGGTCTAGTAATATTCAATAACTTTCGTATCACTTTCAAGAATGTCACCGTGGCTGATTATCAAGATGTGTGCTTAACAACTCAACATATGTTTTGATGAAGTGCATTCTTCTTCACACTTGTAACAATTATTTTATGAAATTTAATATTAACAATATAATATTTAAAAATAAACTCTAAAAAAAAAAAAGAAAAAAAGTGCATGTTGTGTAATCTTAACGAGAAAGAAGATCTCACACGCATTGTATAGAATTGTTCTTGGCATGATAATATGAGATCTATAATCAATAGAAATAGTAATGATTCCCGTTAACCAATTGCATTTAACCTTAAAACTAAACAGTCTAAAACAAATATATTTAAATCTATATAAATGTTGTAGTTGATGTTTAAAGTTTTATGTAAATCGTTGGAGCCATTTTAGAGAAATTAGTAGAAAACTAAAAACTACTTCCAGGAAAACGCACTACTTCCGGTCATCCGATTTTCTACAAACTCGGGATTTCGACAACATATTTAATTCTAGTTAATATTATTTAGATGATATAATTGTGTAATAAACTGAAATAGCACTTTTAGAGGAAACCATAACCCCATCCCACCCACCCCAAAAGTGCCCTTAAATGAATTTTCCCAGAGAAATGTTTCAAATAAAAGTTGTAGACCTTTGTATATGAAGTTTAAAGGAAATCGTTGGAACCGTTTTCTAGAATATTCATAAAAAAAAAAAAACATTCAGTAAAGTGGCATTTTCGGGGTTGATGGATTTTACCGGAAATCTTCATGTCAGATGCGGTGGTAGTACCTAAATGGAATCCAGGTTTGAGGTTCCTTTAACTTTTCGATTTTGAGATCTTCATTTCACACACATACGCACACACACACACAGAGTCCATTTTGTGAAAATCACTTTTTTGGACTCAGGAGACCTGACAACGTGTATTTCCGGTGAAAACTCAATTTCGAAAATCGGGCACGATCGCAATACTTCCTCTTACTATTATTATTAGTAAGAGAAGGTAGTGTAGTGTGAAACACTCGCACGACTTTCTCTTATTCTAATACAATTTAATCAAGTGGGAAGGGAATAGCTAAGTGGTTTGCGTACTGGGCTCCCAAGCGGAGGATCCGGGTTCGAATCCAGAGTGCTACCCTTAGATTTTTTTCTTCCTAGGAGTTTCTACAGCTCACTGACTGGTGATGGACAGTGTTGTCTGTGACGAGAGAACACGGTGCGGAGGCCGATCGGCAGTGCACTGAGAAGGCTCCGGGCGTCCATACTGTTGACCATAACTGTTGAGGGCCTTGAATTAAAAAAAAAAACAATTAATCAAATAATTTTCTTTCAGCTTACAACGTTACAATGTTTAGATGTCCATAAACCATTCTACATGGTGATGGAGAATTTACTTGTATATCTGAGCGGTCTTATGTGGAGCGCTCTGTATCAAAATTAAAAAAGTTAGTACAAATTCAAATTTTGAACTAACAAACCAGAACACAATAAACCTCTTCTAAAATCAATGTTTCAACAAAAAAAAAAGTTACAAATAAAAGTAATAAGTTTCTATTCAAGTTTAAAGAATATCGATACTACTTCCGGGAAAATTCCAAAAAATTCAAAACTCTATTCTGTAAAATTGCACTTCCGGTTAACAAAATTTTTTTTAAAATTTGGAATTCTATCGATGCTTTTTATGTGTATGAATATTATGTAGGTGGCAAAACCATATATTATACTGAAGTGTTACTTTAGAGGAAATATATTTACGAATCACGAGCCTATAAATTTATTAATCTGATTAAGAACTAATAAACACCTACAATTCTCTCTTGTTTTCTTAATTTATTTATTCTATTTTTCTCGAAAATATATTTACTTTATTTTCTTTCTTAAAATAATCCTATAATTAATTTATTTTGTATTATTTGAAATTGTTGTTCCAAGAACGGTTAGTATTACGTCATTACTTGGTCAAAGGTTTTTTCCCACATTACGAAGTTTTTTTCTCTCTCCGCATCCATCCAAACATATTTATTCACTTTTTTCTTTAATAATATCTATATCTGAGAGGAGTTAAGTGGAGTCGGAAATTCATTTTAATGCCTTGGATTATATTCTTTATATACCGCGACCCCTATCTATTGTGGCATCCCCTACGTTGGAGACCCTACCTCAGTCCTGTCCTTTGTCAAACTGTGGAGTTTGGGGGTGCTCCCAGGTAGTCAATTTAGAGCACCCCACCTACCATCAGAGCACCCTCTCGAGCCCTGTCTGCCTTAAAAGACTTAATAGACCCGAGAGGGGTCCCTGGCTGAGGCTTGCAGGCACCAGCTTTTCTTCTCCGAAGAGGCGGTACCTCAGCCATTAGCCTGGGCGAGTAGCTATGAATTAACGTTTTCGCCTGTGTGATGGATGCAAGAAACTTGGAAATAATATTAATTTATAAATAAATCTAAAATATCAAGATATGTGACATTCCCTTGCAAAAGGACCAGCCAGGTAATACAAGTACAGTTACTAGGAATGTCCAAGACCTTTATGGCTTTGTTCTATCCCCTTCTCCTCACGAGGGAGGCACTAAACGGACAAAGAGAAGATTAATTTTCAAGACAGACTGGTTCTAGCTACCAAGTTGAATACATCAGAGCCAGTATCAAGTTTTAAGAGTTTATTCCAATTAATTTATAAGCATATTGTTGTGATAATCTAAAGTAACTTAATTTCTCTTAGAGAATATATCTTTTGAAAAACAGTGTGACTTCTTTATTATTGCTAACACTTCATTCTCTTTTAAACTACATACTTACAAGCCCTTCATACAAATCGGCCCGTGCTACACAACCAGCTACCACATATACATCATCACACCATAACATTACACCGCTCTGGCCTGGGGTTTTAGCCCACCATTCCCTTGATCGGTCGTGCATCCATGTCCCGATGGATGCACTCTTGTGGCATCTTGAGACACCACAGAACGGTTCCGGCCCTATAAGTGTTCCAATGGAACCCTCCCGGGCCAAACGATCTGCCGCCTCATTACCTCGGTGACCCGAATGCCCAGGTACCCAAACCAGGAAGACCTTATTATGGCTACTAATATCCCTAAGTGCACCTAGGCAATCCCACACCAGCCTTGAGCTGATCTCCCACGAGTCAATTGCCCGCAGGGCAGCCTGGCTATCCGAATAAATGACGATTCTGGAGTTATGCATTCCACGTCTCCTTATTTTGGCGGCATAGGTAATAATGGCGATTAGCTCCGCCTGAATGATCGTGGCTAGTCTTCCCAGGCTCACCGAGATATCACATCTTGGATGAGCCCCGTACACGCCGGCTCCCACTCCTTCCTCCATCTTAGACCTGTCCGTGTACCATGCTGCGCACCTTACTGTGACCAAAATCTAAAATTCGAAGGTCTCTCAGTACATGTAGTGAAAGCTCTTCTTTCTTTCCTATTAGAACTTATGTAAGTAACTTAATAATACGAACATTATTCCACTAAAATGCAGGGCATGAAATCATACTTTTAATCACTACTGAGTAAACAAATATTCTAATTAAGAAATTTTCTTCAAACTTGGAATTTTTATCAAAAAAATCTAATAGGCCTCTCAGTATTATTTGTGAATATGGATGGCAAGGGGCAGTATATAGCTTTAGGATAGGAGTTACCTAAATGTGTGACACTAGGCAACCACTTTCCAACAAATCTAATCGGTCAGGGAAATCCCCTGAAAACACGTATTTCCGGTGAAGTCCCCAACTAAAATGACGATCGATTACTCACAATCCGCCTATAAAAACAATTTTTCCAGTTAAAATGTTTCGAATAATAATGATAGATGTACGCAGATAGTGTTCCATTTTTAAAGAACACTTTTTGAAATGTTTAAACAAATTTTTTTTTTGTGGAAAATCATTAAGTAAAAAATCACATTTCCGATTTTCCTCGTTTTCTCTTTAAATTCATAAATCTTGCAATATTTTTGTTGTACCTTAATAATTTACACCTCTAGTAAGACGTACATTGTACTGAAATATTTTGAGGCAGAGGCTGTACGTAGAGGCTAACTTCTGCGAAGTTTAAAGAAAATCTTAGGAAACAATTCGGAAAAATTTCAAAAAAAAAAAAAAAAATTGATAAACATCTTCCGGATAAAAATCGTACTTCCGGTTTTGTTTCGAGAGGAAGTGGAAGAGGAAGTATTGCGATCCTATCGCATTTTAGAAATTGAGCTTCCACCGGAAGTACAAGTATTGTATGTCGTAATTAAGCACGAAAAAAATGTTTATTAAGTGTGTGTTTTGTGTGTGTGTGCGCGCGAAACACTCACCCGACTTTCTCTTACTTCATAGATTAAAGTGATAAATTGTTTTCAGACTTATAATTTTGACTAATTGTTTACTTTTCTTCAATTTTTTATCAATTGATGAATCTACTAAAGTTAATGAAATGACTTTTTTGAGGAAACCACACACTCTCTTTTCCCCAAAAACTTATTAAAATTAACTTTCTCAGAAACAGATTGCCAAATTAAAGTATTACGTTGTCGTGTTCGCAATTACTGTAACCGTCGGTGTTTTTTATGAACAAAACCGTGAAAAACTGAAATAACTTAAATAAAAACGCACTGCACTTCCGGTCTACCGATTTTCTTTAAACTCGGAATATTTCATCTTAACGCAGCGAGAGAAATAATAGTTGCATTTGACACCATTCTGGGTAATAAAGTACCTCTTTATTCCGTTCATTTTCGTACCCTCGTTAGGTATATAATTATCACTTTCAGTGAAGACATATCTGAGATTCCATCACACTTTAGAAATGCTCTTTTTATTAATGACTTCATAAAAGCCGGTGGCCTGATTGCCTACTGAAATTTTACTGACAGTTCTAAATACAGCAGCAAAGTGGGATGTGCTGTATACGATCCAAATACCAAGTTCTGCAAATTAGCTTCCTTACTAAAGAATGCATCAGTGCACTCGGCAGAATTAACAGCAAATCCGCCGTTTCTTTTAATATTAAGTGATAGTAAAAGCTCGCTGATAAAAATAGCCAATTTATTAGCGCCTTTCCCTCTTAATCACATTTGCCCAGGAAATATTGAAATTTCTTGATATTCTAATATCAGAAAGAGAGCCTAAGATAAGTTTTTTGTGGATTAGAAGGCACTCTGTCGTAAGACACAACGAAATCGTAGATGGCTTGGCTCTGAAACTCTATACATCGAATGTCAAACACCTCACAAGGCTCCACATCTTGAATATGTGGCAACTAGAGTATAGTAATTCGGAAAAGGGGCGGGTGTTGGTGTAATGGTTATGAGCATGGGCTAATAAGTGGGAGGTCCCCAGTTCGAATCTCGCGTATAATTGCTAAATTTTATATTGGTATGAAAAATGTTACTAGTAAAGTAGGTGCTTCCGCCACCGTCCCTGACAGCTAATTTGGTAGTTAGACGTTAAGCCCGCCTGAAAAAAATAGGCATTACTTTACTTTTTAATTCGGATAAAAAAGCCTTCTAATTGTCGGAAAAACCACCCTGACTTAAGGGCCGTAAACAGCAATTAGCGGCAACAATAATCGGATTGAAATCCAACCATGCAGTATGCACCATGCTTACCAATTACAATATTAAGCAGACAGAGATGCCACGAGCGGGAGGACCTCAAACATACAGTAAAGGAGTGGCCCACCAATGTCGCACAAAAAGGTTAGATTATTTTAAGAGCTTTACAAATATTTGCAAGCTCCTTTTCAATACGAGGAAATTATATTCTCCAACAATATAGATTTCATGGAACTGCTATTATGACCTAGAGTTTCGACTAAAGTTATCATGAGATTAGGCCTCCTGCATCTCCCGCGATGCCTTCTTGGTAAAAACCCATACAATAAAAAACTAAAGTTTTTTTTTAATTTCTAGAGATTAAATGTAAAAACTTAATTTCTTAAAAGTGCAGCAAGAATGATCGATAATATTTCCTCTTAACGCAGCGAGAGAAATAATAGTTGCATTTGACACCATTCTGGGTAATAAAGTACCTCTTTATTCCGTTCATTTTCGTAGCCTCGTTAGGTATATAATTATCACTTTCAGTGAAGACATATCTGAGATTCCATCACACTTTAGAAATGCTCTTTTTATTAATGACTTCATAAAAGCCGGTGGCCTGATTGCCTACTGAAATTTTACTGACAGTTCTAAATACAGCAGCAAAGTGGGATGTGCTGTATACGATCCAAATACCAAGTTCTGCAAATTAGCTTCCTTACTAAAGAATGCATCAGTGTACTCGGCAGAATTAACAGCAAATCCGCCGTTTCTTTTAATATTAAGTGATAGTAAAAGCTCGCTGATAAAAATAGCCAATTTATTAGCGCCTTTCCCTCTTAATCACATTTGCCCTAGAAATATTGAAATTTCTTGATATTCTAATATCAGAAAGAGAGCCTAAGATAAGCTTTTTGTGGATTAGAAGGCACTCTTTCGTAAGACACAACGAAATCGTAGGCGGCTTGGCTTTGAAACTCTATACACCGAACGTCAAATACCTCACGAGACGCGTTATCTTGAATATGTGGAAACTAGAGTCCCGTAATTTGGAAAAGAGGCGGGTGTTGGTGTAATGGTTATGAGCATGAGCTAATAAGTGGGAGGTCCCCAGTTCGAGTCCCGCGTATAATTGCTAAATTTTATTATTCGTTTAAAAAATGTTAATAGTAAAGTAGGTGCTTCCGCCCCCGTTTATGACACATAATTTGGTAGTTAGACGTTAAGCCCGCCTGAAAAAAATAGGCATTACTTTACTTTTTAATTCGGATAAAAGAGCCTTCTAATTGTCGGAAAAACCAACCTGACTTAAAGGCGTAAGTCGTAAACAACAATTAGCGGCAACAATAATCGGATTGAAATCCAACCATGCAGTATGCACCATGCTTACCTATTACAAAATTAAGCAGACAGAGATGCCACGAGCGGGTGGATCTCAAACATACAGTAAAGGAGTGGCCCACTAATGTCGCACAAAAGGATTAGATTATTCTAAGAGCTTTACAAATATTTGCAAGCTCCTTTTCAATACGAGGAAATTATATTCTCTAACAATATAGATATCATGGAACTGCTATTATGACCTAGAGTTTCGACTAAAGTTATCGTGAGATTAGGCCTCCTACATCTCCCGCGATGCCTTCTTGGTAAAAACCCATACAATAAAAAAACTAAAGTTTTTTTTTAATTTCTAGAGATTTAATGTAATCACAATATTACCATCATTGGTTATATACAATTTTTTTATCTTTCCATAAAATTGCTCATATCAATATTAAATTAATAAATATCAGATTTGCTTACACTCATGTTTATAACCAAGTTGAATGTTACCTTCTTCTGCTTTCATTACAAAAAACATTCTTAAATTGTTTATCTACATCTCTTCCCATTTTTTTTTTTTGTTTTACATTGTTTTTTAAATATTTTTAACTGTTGCAGAAATTATATAATATTTACCATGAGGTTTTATAATTATCATTCAATTGTCAAACTCGCTTGCCTTCTTGTGGGTAACCTGAACTGGGTGTGTAAAAGTGACATTTTAGTCACTTGTCAAATTAAACAAAGTATTTTTTTAATGACACCATTTGATTACAAATCACTTAAAGATTTTAATGTTTGATAATATGATTGTATTGTGTTTGTAAATAAATGTAAATTATCAATAAATCTTGGATAATGTTCTTACATAAAACGTTTTGTAAATGAATTTTTTATTGCAATCCCCTAAGTATCCTTGGAACTTTTTTTTCTTTTTTTAATTGATGCCCTTGTAATATTGAAACAAAAGTATTTTAATTGAAAAAATCTGGTGTGAAACACTCACACAACTTTCTCTTACTCCAGTTCTCAAAATGATAATTGACAATTTTATAGTTTGTGTACCAAATTTAACGAAATTCGTGGAAAACTGAAAAAACTGTTCAGTAAAAACGCACTTCCGGCTTACTAATTTTCTTGAAACTCGGAATTTCAGCCATCTATTTATTTCTAACTAATTATGGTTGGATGATAGAATTGTATAATCAACTAGGATAGCACTTTGATGAAAATCCAACCCCACCCCTCCCCTAAAAGTGCCTTAAAAGAATTTTCTCAGATAAATGTTTTAGATAAAAGTTGTAGATCTTTGCATGTTTAGTTTATATAAGAAGTTTCAAAAAAATCTTAGGAGCCATTTTTGAGAAAATTGCGAAAAAAGTGAATAAATCATTTAGTAAAGTGGTAAAGTAAACGCACTTCCGGTTATCCGATTTTTTTCAAACTCGGAATTTCAACAACAATTTAATTCTAATTAACATTATTTAGATGACAGAATTGTCTAATATACTGAAACAGCAGTTAAGATGAAAACATAACCCCACCCTCCCTCAAACGTGCCTTTCAAGGCATTTCTCGGAGAATGTGGTTCACAAATAAACGTGGAGCTCTTTGATGTGTGGTTGTGTTTGAAGTTTGAAGAAAATCGTCGTAGCCATTTTTGAGATAAACGCAAAAAAGTAAAAAATCCAACTAGTAAAGTGGTATTTCCGGTTGAGGAATTTTGACAGATAAGGTACAGTCAGATCCCATGGTGATACCTAAACGGAATATCAAGTTTCAACTTTCTGCGGTTTTTCGTTATTGAGCTATGTTGTTCCATACTAATACATACACACACACACACGCACACACACACAAACACACACACCTTTGCTTAAAAACACTTATTTGACTCAGGGACCTCAAAACGGATATTCCGGTGAAACTCGGTATCGAAAATTTGACCACGATACAATACTTCCTCTTACTAGGAGTAAGAGAAAGTAATATGGTAATTATAATTTTATAAGTACAATAATTTTTTTATCAGATTTAGTACTGATCGAACACATGTATTTTCTTTCTATAGCTACACTGGTATGTCCAGCAGAATTTTCATAATCTCAAATAATTGTACGTCAATTTTGATATGAACTTTCTCCTTTTATAAATTCATTCTATATCGAATACACTTAACATCTTCTCTATTACAAGTTGAAACGTGAGATTTTTTTTTTTTTTTAAGAATTATTAGATATCTTGGAATAATGGAACTGGCCGAGTGAAAGTCCCTTAATCCAAACAGATTACCATAGCATAGAAATAATATCTCAGCAATGTCTTCAACGATTTTATTTTAATAACTGATTATAAATATACAAAAAACTTTTCCTTTTATCTGAAATATATTTTTTTTTTTGAGAGAGAGTTTAAAACTAATTTTATGTTGGTACTGGGCATTGTTTGGTCCAGATTTCAGATCAACTAACAAGGAAACTGAATTAATAATAATAATCATAATCAAAATCAATCCTTCGGTTATAACAAAAATTAAAATTTAACCTGATTCATTTAATTGAAATATTTAGTTTAATTATAATTAATAATTAAAACAGTCGAACATATATTTAGATAAGTATGCCTATAGACAGAGGAACAAATCACAGAATAGGGAAGGGAATAGCTAAGTGGTTAGCATACTGGACTTCCACGCGGAGGACCCGGGTTCGAATCTAGCTGCGCTACCCTTAAATTTTTTCTCCTTAGAAGCCTGTACAGCTCATTGGCCGTTGATGGACAGTGTTGTCTGTGCTGAGAGAACACTGTCCGGAGGCCGGCAGTGCATTGAGAATGCTCCGGGCGCCAATGACCATAGATGTTGACGTGCCTTAAATAAAAAAAAAAGAAAAAAATCAGAACGACAACCAATATATATATATATCAGTGTACATCATAAGTATATGTGAAATAATAAATAGGCTGGGGCATATATGTATATATAAGGCAGACAAACAAATCTACAGTTACTACAAACTTAATTACAGTTAGACACATATTGCACACTTATAAACATAGTGGTGTAAATATCAAAAGAAACAAGGGAATCCGGAGATGGGGCCGCATGCTTTGGCCGTTTTTATTTTATTAACGCTTGCATGTCTTTGTAGTGATTGTCCAATGTCCATCTCGCCGACCTAGAGATTGGTATTTGACGCAGCAGCGATGCGCCATAACTCCACTAGCCTTGTCTCCATCTTAACTGGGAGAGAATCCAAAGTTTAGAAAGCTAATGGACTGTAAACTAAATTGCCACAATAATATTACAGAACTGCATTGTAGTTATTAATACAGTCATAAATTAAAAGAGTGTCTTGTGCTTCCCCTAAATTTTCCCTTAATGTGAATAGAAAAAAATTTTTTTATGCCTCTGTGTGACGATGTTAGGAGTTGAAAAATATATGGAAACACTCACCCATTAGGCAAAAAAAAAATTAGCACATTTGGAAGTTAACTGTTAATCTTTACAATTTAAAATTTTGAAAGGACCCACCACGTTACGCCACTGTTCAATATTATATACTTGGTTACACCCATACATTTGATTCAAGTGGCATTTTAGTGGAAAGCTTGATGTCACTACTTTCCCAGAACCCTCTAAAGATAAATTGTTTCAAATAAAATACTAGAGTACATCTAAAGAAGTTGGGCCTAGAAAACGAAAGCATCTGCAGATTCTGTGCAGAGTTGGAGGATACTCCAATACACCTCCTAACGGACGTTGATGCTTTCATCCAGAGAAGATTTGAAAGTCTGGCTATGTTGGAGGAAAACCATACCCTCCCTATAACCTAGCCAGGTTCAAGCTTCCTCGGAGATCTTAATCTGGAGGTGGTGCAATCAGTGAGAGTGACACAATATATCTCTTTTGGTCTCAGTGCACCATTCCCTCCCCCCTCCCCTCAAAAAAATTATGAAGTGCCAAATCAATACAATATTAAGGTCAATTATATGTGTTGCTGGATTTATAAATTTTAATAGAACCGATGCGCTCTGAGAGCAATCAAGTGCTGTTCACTACTTCCAAGATTTTATGGAAGTAGGATAGAAAGGGGGTAGCTGGGCCATTGGCAATGATGATAGTTTGCTTGGGGGGAGTGACAGAGCGCGCTCCCATGAAGTCTTCATATTCTGGCGCACTCCCATGACGTCATCATTGATCTTGACAGAAAACACTCCCATGATTATTGATCTTCTCACACCTAGCACGTCATCATATTATGACAACATGGGAGCGTGCTCTGCCAGATCAATGATGATTCTGGGAGTGCGTCATATATGAAGACGTCATGGGAGCGCGCTCTGTCACCCCCCACTTGCCAATGCCAATGTCCCAGCTACCCCCTTTCTATCCTACTTTTGGAATATTTTCAATTAAAAGTTTAGTAAAAATGTATAAAGTTCAAAGAAAATGTATTATTAATTAGAATCATAATTTAGAATAGTTGGAGAAAGTCATGTAATTACGTATTTCACCCAAAATTTTGTGTAGTTAAAGGGCACAGCTAAAATGTTTGATTTCTGATGAATACTCTAGTTCCAACATTGAAATGAGGTTTTTTAAATTGGGCTTTATTGTTTGTCTTTAGACACATTTGAGTTCGCTGATGGCTAAGCCATATGTCGACATAAGTATTATTCTCATGGGGGACCAATATCGAATTAATTTCGTAACCAATGAGGAATAATTGAACCAATTATTGCTAGTTCAAACTCTTGTTTTTTTTTTTACTCAATTTTGCAAACTTCACACATGGTCGTAATGTTTTCTCTCACAGGAAAAGGAAAAGCAAGAAAAAATTATCATTGTATTTTGTAAATAAAATAAAAAAAATGTTTATATATGTTACCGGCAAAGTATGAAATTCATCCCGATTTCCAAATATATTTTAATAGTAATCATTTAAAAGTTAAGTTATTTTACTTAACCAGAACTATTGAAAACCATTTGGAATACCATGATTTATTATACTGAAACTCTACAATAGAATTTTCCCAAATTAACAAATGAATAATAGGAATATTTAAAAGAATATTTTTCAAATACACAAAATTTATCATAAGAAATATAATCTGGTATCTGAGTATGAACCACGCATGCTATTAATCTGGTATCTGAGTATAAACCACGCATGGTAAATGCCTAGGCAATTCTATAGATTGCCTGAATTTCATACTTTGCCGGTAACATATATACCATATTATCGTATATCATATTATCGTATATCATATTATCGTAATCATGAAATCTAACTACCTCAGAGAAAACATGAAATTATGTAATTAATACAATCATTTTATTATTTCCAAAAATGGTATTTTAATTTAATGACCTTGCTTTTGGATTTTACTTTGCTATTGAAGTTATAATTTATTACGATGTTTATCTATTTGCTGGTGTCATGAGTAGTTTCTAATCTAGCATGTACATATGTTTCGTAAATTATTTTGCTAGCCGGATATAAAATACATTAGAATACATATTTCTTTAGAAATCTTTATAGTTCCATCTAAAAATGGTGATCTTAACAGATGATAAATAATGTTTGAATTTAGGACCTAGCTATGGACTGACTAACAATCCGTTGTTAACGGGTTAGATTTAAGTAGTGCAGAATTCTTTGAAGCTGAAAGTGCTCTTGTTAGTAGCAGGTTTTTTGCCAAAATTATCTTTAGGAATTATTCCGAATCAAAATTTTGTGTAAAAGATAAAATTTAATAATTCGACTAAACTATATTTATGTTTAATTGAATCTTGATGGCCAAATGGAGATATAACTTAAACATGCTTAAGTATTTATTAAAAAAGATAGGAGAGAATGTATCTACTTTCAAAATTTGGTGTTTACTCCATAAATGTATTGCAATTCCTACATTATAAAAAATCTGGTGTGAAACATTCATACAACTTTCTCTTACTCCAGTTTCAAATATTATAATGACCCATTTTATAGTTTGTGTAGCAAATTTAATGAAATTTGTCGAAAATTGAAAAAACTATTCAGTAAAAGAGCACTTCCGGTTTACTAATTTCCTTGAACCTCGGAATTTTGGCCATCTATTTATTTCTAATTAATTCTGTTTACATGGTAGAATTGTATAATCAACTATGATAGCACTTTAGACGAAAACCTAACCCCACCGCTTCCCCATAACTACCATTAAATGAATTTTCCCAGAAAAATGTTTCAAATAAAAGTTGTAGCTCTTTGTATGAGTGCTTGATATACCAAGTTTAAACAAAATCTACGGAGCCATTTTTGAGAAAAACGCAAAAAAGTAAGAAAACCAATTAGTAAAGTGGTACTTCCGGTTGAGGAATTTTGACAGATAACGTATGGCGATACGTAAACGGAATATCAAGTTTCAACTTTCTATGGTTTTTCGTTTTTGAGCTATGCTGTTCACATACATACAGACCATTTGTTAAAAACCATTTTTACTTTCTCTTACTCCTAGTAAGAGGAAGTATTTAATCGTGTCAAATTTTTTTTGACTCAAGGGACCTTCAAAGCGGAGATTTCCGGTGAAAACTCGATATCGAAACTTTTTCTCACGATTACAATACTTCCTCTTACTGGAGTAAGAGAAAGTAAAAAATTCTGGTCTGAAAAGCGCATACGCCTTGCTCGTAATCGAATTCATACAAATTTAATCAGAATTTTTTTTTTTTTAAATTCAAATTACAATGTTAAAATTGGGCTGCATAAAATGGTGGTGGGAATTTTACTTAGTTCACCTGAGGTAGTATTTGGAGGCGCTATAGTCAAACTAAGAAAGCTTGTGCAAATTAAATTCTACTAAATACCCGACAATGAAATACCTTCGTCTGTTCAGAAAAATGTTTCAAATAAAGGTGATTCCGTTTCTATTTCAATACCAAGTCAGTATTCCAGTTTCAAAGAAAATCGTTGTAACCGATTTACGAGGACTCCAAAAAAAAAAAACAACAACATAAAAACCTATTCTGTAAAATCGCATTTTTCCGGTAAACCGATTTTCTTCAAATTATATCGATGCTTATGTACAGTGAAAAACGTTTAATCACGAAACTGAGAGGAACGTAATATTTTTTCGTGTTAAACGATAAAATAGCGGTTTATTTTCGTCCCGATTTCTCTGCTATTGTAAATTTAAAAAAAAATACGTTTATATATTAAAATTAAAAAAAACAAAAACGCAAAATTCACCGAATTCGAAAACTAACTGAAATGTTTTGGCAATGGCGATGCCTTTACCTACTACTCAACGACAAGCGGAAACCCAGCAACTGTGGCAGCCATTGTTTATTTTGTTCCGTCGAAAGAAAAAAATAAAATAAATCAAAAAATTTGCGTGACGATGTGACTGCAAAAAAACAGTGATATTTTGTTCGTCCGGGAAGTGAAATCTTTTTGTGTTAAGCGTTATTTATTTTGTGTTAAATGAAAAAAAAAAAAAATGTATGAAATTACATAGTATTTTTAAAGTGGTACTTTAGAGGAAAGCTTAACGCTAGTGTGCCCCCTAGAACCCCCCCAAAAATCAATTTTCCCCAGGGAAATGTTTGTCAAATAAAAAGTTATAGATATTTGTGTGTAGAGTATAACGAAGTTTAAAGAAAATTTTCTAGGAGCAACGGCACCTAACCTAACCTAATTGAGAAAATCACGAAAAACTATTAAAAAAAATCTGGTGTGAAACACTCACATAACTTCTCTTACTCCAGTCTCAAAATTCTAATTGACAAATTTTATAGTTAGTGTACCAAATTTAATGAAATTCGTCGAAAAGTGAAAACACTGTCCAGTAAAACTGTCCGGTTTACTAATTTCCTTGAAACTCGGAATTTGGGTCATATATTAATTTCTAGTTATTTCAATTTGGATGACAGAATTGTATAATCAACTGTGATAGCATTTTAAAGAAAAACATAACCCCCCTCCCCCAAAAGTCCCCTTAAATGAATTTATCAGGGGAAAAGTTTCAAATAAAAGTTGTAGCTCTTTATATGTATAGTTAACAACGCTGGTTTAAAGAAAATCGTTGGAGCCATTTTCGAGAAAATACCAGAAAACTGGAAATTATATTTCAGTAAAAACGCACTTCCGGTTATCTATTTTTTTTCAAACTTCGGAATTTCAACAACATATTTAATTCTAATTAACATTATTTAGATGACAGAATTGTCTAATATACTGAAACAGCAGTTAAGATGAAAACCTAACCCCACCCCTCCCCCAGAAGTGCCCTTAAATGAATTTTCCTGGAGAAATGTTTCAAATAAAAGTTGTAGCTCTTTGTATGTGTAGTTGATATAGCAAGTTTAAAGAAAATCTTCGGAGCCATTTTTGAGAAAATTGCAAAAACGTAAAAAAAACAACTAGTAAAGTGGTACTTCCGGTTGAGGAATATTGACACAAACGCACCGTCAGATCCCATGGTGATACCTAAACGTAATATCAAGTTTGAACTTTCTACGATTTTTCGTTTTTGAGCTATGCTGTTCACATACATACACACACACACACACACACACACACAGACCATTCGCTAAAAACCACTTTTTTGGACTCAGGGGACCTCAAAACGGATATTTCCGGTGAAAACTCGATATCGAAAATTTGACACGATTACAATACTTCCTCTTACTAGGAGTAAGAGAAAGTAAAAAAAATTCATTTAAGTCGTACTTCCGGTTATGGATTTTGCCCGGAAATCGTATCGGATGCGATAGGGAAGTGTCTAAATGAAATACTAAAGTTTCATGTATTTCTGGTGAAAACTCAATTTCCAAATTCTGGCACGATCGCCATAAGTCTTCTTATATTAGGAGTAAGAGAAAGTAAAAATGTGTTTTTATAGAATGGTGCGCATGCGCGTTGTGAACAAAATATTTAAAATACAAAAAAAAAAAATCACAGGAAGTTCAAAGTTAATTTTCCGTTTAATTATCATCATAGGATCCAACATGATGAAGATTTTCATCAAAATTCGTCATCAAGCGGAAGTACAAGTGTATTGAATTTTTTTATTCAGTTTTCCCTTATCTTCACGAAATCGATACAATAGAAAAAATAAATAATAACTCTTTGAGGGCAATGGATTACATCCGTCTGCCGAGTTGCGATTACAAATTATTAACGGTTTAGAACTGTAACTAAATGAGGAACATATAAACATAGGTTAAAGTAAAATAAAAATAATATTAAAACAGAACAAAAATAGAAATGAAAACGACTATCAGAAATAAAATTCATTAATAATCAATCTTCTATAAGAAATAGCTGATTTTAAATATTTGCATAAGTCACTCCAGTTTTTTGTACCATTCAAAAAACTACATACCTCCTCAACCGAGAGGACTATTTTGTTTAAATAATGAAGCCTATATGGCGCCAGTATGGGACAAACTCCTATAAAATGAATAATGGTTTCTATTTCATTTAGGTTACACAAAATGCAGTTTTGGTCAGCTTCTGGATCAAAGGGCCTAAAATTTAAATTGAATGACTCTGATCTGGCTTTTATTATTAGGCGGGCATCTTCGAAACTATAATTACAGAGGTATTCCCATTTATCATAGTCTAATCTCGGATAGATAACATGATGTTGTCCTTCTCTCGCCCTAGCTATATCATTCTCTCTCTCGTTCATCTTTAATATATCCAGAACTATTTAAATTACTTCTCCAGTTGTCATAATTTTCTAGATTGAACGGGGATATTCCCAGTTGACGACACATGTTATCCCAATCCTTGAACCATAAGATTTTTTTAGAAATAATTTTCTTGGCTATTAGTTTGGGGAGCCTACCGTCTGGAAGTTGAAGTATTTTGAAAATTTAACTTATGTGCAACTTTAATGTATACCAAAACATGCTCGTCAAATTCGTTTCTAAACTGATTATATAATTAGCCGTATTTTTTGGTAATTTGAAAAGTTTTTTAACAAAAAACCGTTGCAACCTTTCAACTGTTTGATACTTTTTATAACCCCAAACCTGCGCCGCATAACACATTATCGAACGCGAGGTTGAATGAAATACTTTTATCTTAGAATTCATTGGGACATTACAGTTATCAATTAATTTGGTCCATGTACAGTTCATGGCAAATTTAGATGCCTGAAGTTTATCTTGATGAGGTTCAAATGAGAGCGCAGGGGTAATAGTAACTCCTAAATAATTATATTTATTTACTATTTCAATATTATTTCCCTCGAAATTCCACTTTTCTTCGTTAGAATATCTTCCTCCTTTATTTCTACAGACCATCATCTTAGACTTTTCTAGATCACTCTTAGACCCCAACTTTGGCATAGCTGCTTAATGCGTCTATCATACGTTGCATTGTTACAGGCTTATCTGCTATTAAAACAATATCATCGCCGTACAAAAGTACTCGAATATTTAACTCGCCAAGATAAATACCTCCCCCAATGTCATCATGAAGATCATTAAGGTAGATAGAGAATAAAATTGGGGACAATAAACAACCCTGTTTCACCCCTGATAAAGTTTTAAAGAATTCTGATATTCCCTGTTCGCCCCAGACTGCAGCTTTACTATCCTCATACATATGTTCAATAACTTTAATAAATTTACTTGACAGGCCCAGTCTAGATAATTTATAAAACAATAACTTTCTCGGTACGGAGTCAAATGCAGCTTTGAAGTCGACTTCCGACGCGAAAAATAAGTAAATCTTCTTTATGTTGTGGTGGTTGGTTCCGCAGAGCTGGAAAGAGTTAGTGTGAAGCTAAGTCTCTGTACGAGTCTGTGTTGACACACTGTCTGAAGAACGCATCCTGAAGATGGGCGAACGCCCGAAACCGGTCGATGACCAAAAAATGAAGCAGGCTACCACGGAAAATGTCTCTGAAAATCTTCTTTACTTTATTTTCGACGAATTGCAATTGTATTAAGTTTATAACACTAAAAATCTGGTGTGAAACACTCACAC